>VYZV01044527.1:172139-196298 GCA_013401275.1 Pandion haliaetus | reverse complement strand
TCTTTATATAAGCATAGCCCAATGCTCCCTCCATGGTGGACACTGTTTTATAGTGTCCTGGTTGCCAGAAATTCTGATTGGAAGTTACCTCTCTACATCAGTAAGATGAAAATACTACTTGCAATTACAGTGAAGCCCCCTGAAGTGCATGCCTGACAAAGGGTAGCCTGTAAAGCAAACTTTGTCCCCTCTTTTAACGGTATGGCTTCAAATCCTGCTAATACACTGATGCGTATTTAGGATAATTCTAGGTTTAGGCTCTGCTTCTGCAAACACACAGGCAGATGATGTAACTTAACTCATCTGTCGAGTTCAGTGGCTACAGGTGTGAGTTGCAAGCTAAGTATCTGCAACAAAAACCTTTATTTTGTTACAACTGGGAGCAGAATTGGTTTCTTTATGTAGTGGGATTCCTGTACTGGGGTTCCAGTCTTGTAGCAAGGAGTCAGTTGCCTTGAGAGATGCTCAGAGCAAGTGTGAGGTTCTTGGCACCTTGCAGGTTATTGTCTGAAGGTGTAGGAAGCCACTCTACGCTGGCAGACTGTCAGGCTCCTGAGTATGCAGCCTTTGGGACAGAACTGTTCCCAGCATATCCTTATTCCATTCAACTTGTAAGTAAATTGGCATTCCTTAATTTTATGTTCTTAAGAATGAATAATCTTAATGTATTCATGGCTAGGTATGATGCAGCATCTGCTGTAGTTGTTGGAAACCACTTTATTTTAGCTAACCTTACTCCACTGGCAAGTTAGTTACGTAAATTTGCCCTTATGTTACCCCTTAACTACCTGTATTCCCCAGTTAAACTGTTTTTGCAGTATGCATAGTTTCTCTGCAAAGCACTGAAAAAACCAGGTTTTTTCCCCATTAGTTCTGACCAGAACAGTTCTCTGGTCTGGCTTTGAAATTGTTAATGTGGGACAGCAAATGGAATAATGTATATTAAATGCTTGACATCAGACTTTTCTGGGGGGTGGTACCACCCCACTTACTTAGGGACTTCCAGATGGTTTTTTGAGTGTAGGAATAAAATTGGAAATGGTAAAAACATTAAGTGTGTCCTGTGGACTCACTGCCAGGGTTGGGTTTTTTTGCTTTTAGAAGGCAAGGCTTCTAGCATAAATACTGTTTTGGTGGTAATTTAGAAACACTTATTGATCGTAACGTCCCCAGGCCTGAATATGCTTAATCACTTTTCTGGCTGTTGCCAGATTACCCCGGGATGAACTGTAGTGGACTGAAGTCAGTGGTCTTGCAGAATGAGAACCACATGAGCAAGAGACAGGGAGATTAGTCTTACCTGCCAATACAGTTTTGTGAGTAATTTTGTATGATTCCTTAGATTTGGTGCCTTGTATCCAATAATGTTTTGCATGGGACAGAAACATTGGGAAATGTCGTTAATTCCCCCCTCCTGAGTGAAGCAGCAGACAGATTTGTGTGTTTTTACAAGTACTCATTATCGCTGACATTTTTACATTTCGTATCTGTATGTGAATGAAGTTTACCAGCAAGCTCAGAGGCTAGTATTTTAGTGTTACACGTTTGAAATCTCTGTATTTGTAATAATTCAAATAACATCTTGTTCAAAGGTGGATTAGATTTGGCTTTTTAGATTTTCTTATGTCATCCAGACCCCTCCAGTCAGGTCAGTAAGTTGATGTCTGTCAGAGCATGTAGCATAGAGCAAGGAATAAAAACTCCAGTGGGTTTTTTTGCTGGAGTATCAGTAGCTTTGGGAAGCACCTTCTGTTACAAACCTAACGCTAACTGCTGGTTTAGAAAAGAAAAAAATACAGTTCCCCTTGTCATGGCAGTGTTTGCACAGGTCTCCTCTTAGCAGCCTAGCAAATATTTCCACGCGTGAGCAAAATCATGCCTGCATAAATTTAATACACAATAGATACAGTCATGTGGGGTTTTCAAGTGTCCCTTCCTCAAAGTAAATAGTAAAATCCAAGCACTAGCTCTGAACACTGCCTTTTTGTGTGCGTCTAATCCCTTCCGTGGGTTTGAGATCAGATAGGGCAGACTTAGGTTGAGAATTTATTGCCTGTGGGAATATAAAACCTCAATTCAGTGGGTTTTTTGGTGTCTATTACATTAATATTGATACCTGTTTATTGCAGATGGGAATGTGAAGCATTCTAGCAAGCTTCTGAATTTATAAAACCAGACGTTTAAATGATCAAAAGCTACATACATTGGTTACCTCTACCAACTAGTGATTATTTGTCTTAGTTGATTTTAGGGGGTATGTCTTTAGGCTGCTCCTTCTGTCATACTGATTTTTATTTTGCGTGTGTGTGTATGGGTTCCACTCATTTGAAGGATCGTGGGCCAAAATTCTTTCAGAAGACTTCTTAAGTCTTACAAATGAGCTTTGCAATGTACATTTCCAAAAGGGGGGGAGGAAGAAAAAAAAAAAGGTCCCACGATTGACTTTAACCACTGTTAACTATTTATTGTTCTGAAGCTTGTGCATGATACAGAATGCATGGCAGTTAGAGCAAAGTGCTGTACCCTTAGGGTTCTTCTTGAACTGCCATACTACTGATTTTTTGCAGGCTGGTGGTAGGGAAGGAGTTTGGATGAATGAAATAACCAGTAAAAAGAAAGCCAAGCCGACCACAGCAATAAGCTGTGATCTAAGTTTAGAAGAGACAGGAAGCGTCTGATAAGGGGACCTGGTCTGTTAGAGGATTGCATGTTCTGCAGGAAGAGACATTAATAAAATCCAAACGCGGTCTCGTTAGCAGCAACCTCCTATTGTTTTTGTGGCGAAAACTTTCTCTGATCAGTAGCCTCATACTGGCAAAACGAATGGTGCTTTTCCATTAGATATTACAGTTCCTAAGGAACAGTACCCCAAATTCTCAAGTTTTATAAAGGAGCTACCTACTTAAAGCCCACAGCGTCACTGTAAATGCTTTGCATAACTGGAACTGAGAAAGGAGATGATACATACAGTTGATGACTTTACTTAATATGTATTTTTTAGTCTTTGTAACATACTTCCTATAGAGGTGGCAGGTGGTGAATTTGTTATTTTTTTTCCATGCTGAAGTGCTACACCCTGACTTGTCAGACTAGGACTTGGTGGAATCTGGAGTAGTAAAGGCCGCCTCTTGTTTCTGTTCCTGCTTTACAGCCACTTTCTGTGTGAGCATGTCTTTTGGGGAGCGTGGGGCTTCTGAATGTTGCTCCTGCTAAAGAGGAACAACCACATCCCTTCAGTGCAGGCAGGGTTAAGTGCAAAGTACTTAGGCTATCCTTATTTCCTTAGATAACTATATCTGTACCATGGGGATAATTTGTACTGCTGCAACCATGTTAGTACGAATCTGTGCCGCGTTGGTGGCTAGGCAAGGTTAAAGAATGTATGATAGCATGGGCAGGCTAGAGCTATGCATGTGAATAATGTCACCAGAGGCTCGTGGTGCGCTCGTGGTGCACCGCTGAACAGAATCCGTAGCTGAGAAATTAGGATAACCACCCATGAGGCTCCTTCTCTTTTGCACAGTTAGCATAGTGTTTGGGCTGCATAACTCCACACCTCTGATTTAGGAATAGCATTTTCATAGCAAGTGTCATCTTCACTCTCCTTATATTTATTAAATGACATTACTAGGCCTGGTCCTTAAGGCTATTTCCTACTGCTACAAGATGAACCACGTATTTCCATGTGAAAACCCAACTTTTCACCTAGTTTATCAGATGTGTAAACTACAGTAACTTACCACTGGCAACCTGGAGCCCCTGTAAGAGAATCAGGTCCTATTTTTTCCCTGCTTAACTTCAGCTTTGGTTAAGCAGTCACAAACTGTACAAGCCACAGCCTTCTATATATCTAATGAGCAGTTTACAGGAAAGGAAGAAGTGGTTACGTTTGTTTCCAGTAAAACTTTTTTTTACAGGTCTGCCTTTCCATAAAAGAAACTTAAGCACGGTTTAGAAACTTCAAACAGCTTCTCTGAGAGGAGTGCTGCCCCTGCAAGCTCCCTTAAGGTGTGATGGCCTGGGGCAGGACGCTGCTGGGGAGACCCCGCTTGTGCTAATGCCCTGGAAGCTTCACTCTTGACTTGAGTAAGGGCAGAATTAAAGCTAATCTTCAGCACTTTAGAAAAGTTAATCCTACTCTAAGTTAAGGTTGCTGGAAGGGTGCTGTTGGCAGAGGCTGGATAGAAGACGAACAGTTTATGCTCGGTACGAAATCCCCTGGTAGCCCTTGCGAAGACAGGAGCGAAATGCTGCGCCTCTTTCTTGGGTGAGGAGCCAGGCGGGAGCTTGGGTGGGTTTCCTAATTTTTTCAGTGATTTCTGAGGGGGCTTTAAGTCAGAGGAGCCTCTAGTTTCTGCTTCAAGTTTCTGGTACTTAACATCACTAATGACTTAAGCTGATGTATGCCGGTGCTGTGCTCATGAATGAGACTGCCTTTGCTTCAAGGACACTCCCAGGCAGCAGCAAGTGACAAGAGAATCCAGTTCATTACTGAATGTTTCTGGCAATCTGTCCAGCTGTCTCACAGCTCGGTGCAAGCGTGCTGCTCCTAATCGCAGGTTCAGCCGCTTTTATTTTAATCGAGGTTTGTTAAGACAACATGCAGTAAGTCACCTAAGGCAGCCTTATGTACTTAACTGCATGAACTGCCCCCTGCCTGAACCCAGGCCTTGGCAGGAGATTAGTGTGTTCTAAATCAAAACTAAGATTAACTATAAAATGACTTAATGTTCAAATTAATCCCCTTTTCCTGCAGAAACTGTTTCTGCATAGCTTGGATTATCCGTACTTCAAAAGAACATAATTTCTTTACAGGATGTTAAAATACCCGCTTTGAAAACAGCATTTTTAAGAATCTGTATCGGTAGTGGAGCGAGTTTCTCTCTGGGGCAGGTAAGGGGGCAGTTCTCCGTTACAAAATGTGGAAGCAGCGCTACTTCAGAAGAATGTCTTAAACTAAAAACCCATGCGTAACTGTCCAAAGAATCTGAAGCCATGTTGCAGTCCTACTGCCGTAATGCTCAGGGCTGGGAAGTTATTCTGCTCTACAAATAGTATCTTGGAGGAGCTGTCGTGTAACACATCAGAGTAAATCCGAGCCGCAGTGCCCAGGTCAGCCTCACGTGGTGTTTTCACTGTCCCCTGACCAGCCTCACCACCCACAGCTGGACTTTAAAAGTTGGTAACGGCAAGCTGCGGTCTCAGTCCAGGGCACTAAAATGCTATGCAACACCAAATGGCGGCTTCTTGCCACACACAGTCATCATTCCTTTACAGTAAGTATCCCAGCTTTATTCCATCCGGACATTACCCAGGAAACCTTCTGGTGGTTAGAGTTTACCTAGGGCTTGTCACGGTTTTGTTTTTTCCTTTGAATAAGTAGCTGATGGGTCCTGCTTACAACCCAGGACTGGACTTGTTCCTTTGTCTTTTGGGTGTGAAATATAAATCATGTTTTTATGATTTTTTTGTAAATCTTTACTCTTTTTACACCTTGTTTTTGTAAGCTGAAGTTTCTTATTAAAAATATGAAATTCCAGTGGGCTACGTCATTATTCTATGTACTTTAATAAACGTTGAGATGGGGGTACAGAAGAAAATTCCACGCACAATGACTTCATATCCTTGAGAAAACTATTCTCATTGTGCCTTGCAGAATGGATGAAAAATAAAATTCTCCCTCTCTCACTTAAAACTTCCCCCCCTAGTCACTGCTTCAAGCACGACAGCTTTGAAGTGCGAGTAGCAGCTCTGCAGAGGAGAACAGAACATACTCCCGCGAACGTATGGAGACTTGTGACGGCTAAACGCATCTCTTCTGGTCCTCGTGTGTGCGGGGGGCGAGCTCTTCTCCCTTGCAGCTCTATTTCTTTCCTAGGCCAGCAATTAAGCAGAGTTAGACAAGGTCGTTTCTAGCCTATTCTGCTGGCATGTGGCAATTTAACACAGCTTGGCAACTTTCTGTATAAATCAGATCGCTTTAGTCCTCCCGGTGCCAGCAGTCGCTCGGGGTTTAGTCCCTCGCGTAGCTCGTTAATTTGGTCACCTCGCACGGGGACATCCCCTTCCCGGGGTGAGAGGGGCCCTGGCACGCTTTGGGGGGGTTCTACCAGCACGGGTACACGCCCGTGGTCACCAGGGTTGGGTCACCGGTAGGCACAGACGACTTATACAGAGAAGCGCGGCAGCTCCCGGTCGGCCGGAGGCCCCTCGTCCCTGCGGCCTCCCGGGCCACCCGCTCCCGAGGACTCACCGCCGCTACGGGACGGGCTGCGGGGCCATCAGATCGATGTCCGTCAGGTTCCGGGCGACCCAAACTCCAGCGGCGAAGAGCCCCAGGTTCACCAGCAGGTTCCTGAAAGAGAAACCGGCAGCGCTGGCTCCGCCTCTCGTCCCGTCCGTCCGNCCCCCCCCCCCCGCCCGCCGTACGCACCTGCGGAAGTCGTTCCGATCGGTGGCGAAGCGGTAAGCGCTCCGCAACCACCCGCGCAGCCCCTGCGGTGCGGTCCCNATTTCCGGGATACGTGGCCTTTTCCGGAGTACGCTGCACATGCTTCAATTGTTGCTAAGGGGTCGTTTTCTGCCTCCTGGTGGTTGTTGGATGAAGGCTTCAAGTCTTCCTCGTCCCATCCGTTCGGTGACCTTTCCTTATTTGGATTTCTTCGGTGTTCTTTCTTATAACACGATTAAGCAAGCAACCTTAAGCAAACTTTCTTAACTGCAATAGTTCTCCACCTCTTCCTGTTATGCAGTCATCCTATCTAAGGGCCTCATACCTCAGTGAACAAACTTCATCTATTACGGCAACGGCAAGTGCAACCCCCAGCGCCGGCATCTGCCCCTTGCACGCTTGCAGGAAGCGGGCGGTTCTTGCACACGTCGGCTCCGCTCAGGTTGTTTTTAGCGGGTGCTGCTTGCTCGGAAAAATCTAAAGCAGCGCCGGCCTTGTGCATCCCCTCACCATACAGGCAGGTGAAGCCCCGAGCCCCCTGCACGGTGGGATGGGGGGTTTTGGGGAACCGGGTTTGCACAGCGGTGGTGAGGGCAACGGCTGTCAGGGGTTGCTGCTGCTGCTGCTGCTGCTGCTGCAGGGGCGGGGGGGAAGATAAGATATGGGGAAAAACGTGTGGAAAGTGAGTGAAGCGCTGCGTGGGCCGTGACCTGGCCGGGCTGTGGGGAAGTACCCCTTCTCTTGTCTGAATTTTCCAGGTGCAGGATTTTGTTGGATCCCGGAGCCAGGACAGTTGTAGCCCCCGCCGCTGCGCCCCAAAGGACAGCGCTCCGCAGTAAGCACCGGCGGTACCCGTGGGCANGATGGCGTTTGGAAAACATCCTTCCCGTTTCCTCTGTCCCTCCCTACCGGTGCCTGAACCTCCATTCCGTTCCTCATTCCCAAATCCTGCCTTCGACTCTCTCCTTCCTGCTCTTTCACTCTGGATTGCCCATCTCTATCCGCTCTCCCTCCCACCCCACCCCCGGGGCCTGCCCTTTCCCTCACCCGCTCCCCCTCTCCTGGCAGCCCCCGTCTCAGCCTTTGTGGCTTTTTGGGGAAAAAAAGCTCTCGGCTACCCCAGGCATCACCGCCTTCCCCGGGAGATGCCTGTTTCCATCAGGAGGGGACATCCCGGCAGCAAAACTCGCCTCATTAGTGCCATTAAGCCTTACGTGCGTACCTGCTGTCGGGGCACCCTGTACTGGTGCTTACCTGGGCATCCATCACCCGTTCTCGGTGCCCTGGTACTAATCTTGCTGTAATTGCAGCTGTCCTGCCTCAATTCCCACACTCAGCAGATTATATATTACCGTGCCCACGTGATTCCACAGCAAACAATTCGGGACGGAGCAGCCAGGGTCACTGTGATGGCTGGTTACCAGTGGGACAGGGCGTATGCTGGGCGAGCTGGAACCAGATCGGTGCACCGTGATGGGGGCCTCAGCCCTGCACCAGCTCTTGTGTTCTCCTGCGCCCAAGCTCTTGTGTCTGGAAAAAGCAGATGGGGGGGACTGAGACCTGCTAAAAGTAACCTGGCCCGAGCAGAGGCGTTCCCTGGGGAGCCCCAAACCCGATGTGATTTGCAGCTTTTGGGGTGCGCTCTGTGTCACCTGATGCTTCAGGGATGGGCAGGTTGTTTTAAGGATCCGTTGTGGAAGGGGAACTGGCCACAGGGTTGTAGTTATAACGAGAGCTTTATTATTATATAAAGATTTTAGCAATCAGAGTAGCTTATCCTTATGCGGAATTTCTAGCAATTAGCATAGCTTTCCTATTACTCCTACTTCCCGTCTCCCTGAGAGCTAGTTCTCCTCTTTGGGGACACCCAGGTCCCCGAGCCAGGCTCTGATAAGAAGACATGCACCAGCCGAGGAGCCGTGGGGTTGCGGAGCCACTCGGCTCTTGAGGGGGATGTACTGCGACACTGGTCATCCAGGCTGCAGCCATGTTTGTCCCTGCTGCTGTATTCCTTTCCCATATCCCAAAAAGCTAATTGATCCACCCACTTAGTTAATTGATTTATAGCTATTAGAGACTATAATTCACCGGCCAGCTGGAAAGCTGTGTGTTACCTGCCTGGTGGGAGCAGCGTTGAGAAGCAGCCAGTTCCGATGGGCCACGGGCTGCCCCGTCCCCACAACCGGCACCGCTCATTTGCCGTCTTTGAAGGATTTTACTCTACCTCAGACTTTGGGCTTTCCTTTTTATCTGTTCCTTTGCTAATGTGTGGCATCAGCAAGCTCACCCTGAGCCTCCCTGTTTTCCCTTATCTCCTCCCTTGTTCCTGCAAGGTCGCAAACTCGTCTTTGCGCTCCATGTCGATGCAGGAGTTTGCATTGCTGGGCAGACGAGTTAAAACCGGCTTGCTATCAAAGCATTCCCAGGCCCCAGCAAAACCTCCCACTGCTGTCAGACCCTGACACAACGCAGATGTTCGTTAAGAATCGGGAAGGTGATGCGTCTCATCGCGGGGCTGAGCGAGATATCCGTACCTTGTACTAGTGCATCTGGCTGGTGCTGACGAACTCGTGGGCTTGCCGTTCCCCATGGGAACACAGGGAAATAGGGAGGATGAGGCGCTGGAGGTGCCTGGCAGAGGTGCCCAGTGCCTGGCTGCCCCAGGAGGTGATATGTCGGACCGGCAGCGGGCTCTGTCCCTGGGGCTGCTGGGGGATGGCGATGGTGCGAGCAGGGATCAAACCCCTCTGCGGTGCTAGAGGGTGAACAGACGTGGGCAGCTTCAGCGGCACGTCGACCTGGAGCAGCTCTCGGTGAACCCGGCAGCACTGAGCCACAGCCAGCCTCCTGGCCGCCCCGGTGCTGGAGCCAGCCATGCCCGGTGAGCGGGGCTGCCCGTGCTGGGCACGCCGCTCTTCGGCCTCCCGGCGTCGGCAAAGGTGGGTGTGATGGCAGCGTCCCTGCTGGGCCCTGTCCTGCCAGGGCCACCGCGCTCTCCAGACTCTCTCGCCCTTCTCCTTCCCCTCCTCGTCCCTGTAGGCTGTGCTGCAGCCTGGGGCCCTGCTCCCCCAAATTCGCCCAGCACGAGGCTGGGAGCATCTTCGGGACCATGTGGCCGATCCAGAGGATGCTGGAACTTCATGGTGGCGGGCACTGGGGGTGTGGGCTTGCACAGATGCTCCGTGCCGTGGGGACGCAGGGTCTCCCCTTGCACTGTGGAGCTGCAGAGGTGGAGACGGAGCAGGAACAGGGGCTGCACCCAGAGGCTGCTGCAGCACAGGGTTTGCAGGTCTTGCATCAAATTCTGCTTTAAACTAGGTTTGCTGAGGGATCTTAAATAAGCAGCGGAATTTGGCTGTCCCTGGTTATCAGAGGCTGGTTTGAGAAGAGGTGCTGCCTGGGGTCTGTGCAGGCCTTGGGAAATGAAGGGGGGGGGGGNGGGGGGGGGGAGTCTGGGGAGGTCTGTCGGCCCCGTCTGTGCTTCCCCTGTTAGCGAGTGCTTCTTCTCAGCAGCTGAAATGGGTGTAAGGAGATGCTCTGCAAACAGGAGTAAAAGCTGGTGGAGGGCATCGCAGCTTGGCTTTCAGGGAAGAGAAATGGAGTGCTCTGGAGGGGCTCCAAGGGATCTCCCTGGGGGGTAATTAGCACCTGACTGCCATCAGCAATCGCTTGCTATTGGCTTGCATTCAGTAAGTGGGAGGAGTGGGGGAGATCTGGTAGTCCCAGGGGTGAGGGCCTGCAGGGAGCTGGGTTGGGGTCTCTATCTGAAGCTCCTTGGTGTTTCATCTCTGCGGGCAGGCGAGCTGCTTTCCAGAGCTACCTGGGACTGATCTGCCAGGTAAAACCTCAATTTGGGGGCAAAAGTGTTACTTTCTCTCTTTCGGTGCTGCCCTAGGGTGCTCCCCGCTGATCTGTGAGACAAAGCCTGGTGCCTGTGCTGCCATTAACTCCTGCCAGCCTGGGTCGAGGCTGCGAGTGTTAACTGGTGGCTCTGGGAGCGCAGTGCCCTGGCCGGGCTGGGGTCGGCTGGTTTCAGGTAAGAGCGTCCCCTGCTCCATGGGATGGTGGCCCTTGCAATAAGCCCTGGGCTCTGACCTGCACAGCTGCTGCAGCCCAGCAGTGAGGAAGCCACAAAGGCTTCCCTGGGTACCCTGGGCAATGCCCCTTTGCACCCCCAGGGTTTGAGCCCCCTCACACTTAGAGAGAGCCCAAACCGTGGCTGTGCCAGGCTGTCCCATGGGAGCAGCGAGGGACAGCCTGGAGTGGGGCTTGCACCCCACTGCAGTGCCATGCTGGCCAGGGGCACCCAGCGGGCAGCTCGTCCCTGCTCTGGCACCGGGGAGGGGGAGCGGCTCGGCCAGGATCCCGTGGGACAATAGTGGGGTGGTGCCGTGGGTGCTGTGACCTGTGCAGTTTGCACAGGGCGATTGAAACGTGGCTGCGAGCAAGCGGACGTGGGGACAGGCAAGGGGAGCCGCTTTGAGCAGGGTGCAGGGGTGCCTGGTGCCAAATGAGCAGCCCCGGTATTGCCAGGACCCGTGTCCCCTCCTGGGATGGGGAGCGGGTCCACGTGGCTCCCAGCTTGCCCATCTCCTGCGGGTCCTCGCTGGTGGTGATGCCATGTGGCTCTGGAGGTGACCCAATGCTCTGGGCTCAGCCGAGCCAGGGGCACCTGGCCGGCAGTGACGTCCTGTGGGACATGCTCACCCATGCCTCTCCCTTTGCAGCTGGGTGCTGACATCCCAGGGCCTTCTCCTCACTGGGACTGGGACCAGAACGAGCTTTTGGCAAGATGTTCTCACCGGTGGGCTGCAGGAGGGACTTCCTGGGCAGCTCCAGGCAGGTAGGTGGTTTTGCAGCCTTCCTGCCACCACACAGCTGGGGATTCCAGTGTGGTTGGGAGGGCAGGAGCTTTGCAGGGCAAGGATGGGTGCTTGCTCCTCCATCGCTCAGGATGCTGAAGAGCCAGGAGAGCAGTATGGGGAAGAAATAGGAAATGTCTGGGACCTCGGCCAGGGGAGAAGGGTGGATGGGGTCCTGGGTCGCTGTCCCTGTTCAGCATCCAGCCAGTGCAAGGGTGAAGGTGAGGGTCTCATCCTGCTTTCATCTTCCTGTCCCTGCTCTGCAGCCTGGTCCGTGGCAGACTGCACCACCACCGTCCCACACTTATGGCCCCCAGGACGTCTGGGACAAGCCGCCCTGGGAGAACCAGCACAGGAGAGGCAGGGGTGGATGGCGCCCGGTAAGGGGGCAGAGGCCAGGGCGAGCAGCCGTGCAGCAAGGGGAGATGGTGCTGTTGGGTTTCACCTACACGTCTGGGGTGGCCAAAGCTGGGGGCTCCCCCAGGAGCAGGAGAGGCAGAAAGAGCTGAGAGTTGTGGGGAGGGGGAACTGTGGCAAAACCAAAACACCCCAGTGAGCTGCCGTCCTCACCAGCAGCGATTTGCCATTGCAGCGCGGTCCATGGGACCCCAGACCCTTCCCTGGCCCTGCCAACTTCCCCGGGAACGAGGAGGGCGGATGGGCACCCCATGACTATCCCCCATCACCCTCTTGGGACTACAGGGAAGACAGCGGAGGACCTGAGGACTTCTTCAGAGAGGGCTGGCACCAGGTGAGGGGGCAGACGGGTGGCGCGGGGGGGTGGTAGCTGTGTGTCTACCCTCAGCATGCCACCATCCTCACCAGCAGCCATTTGCCATCGCAGCCTGGTCCCTGGGACCCCAGACCCTTCCGTGGCCCTGCCAACTTCCACGGGAATGAGGAGGACAGGAGATGGGCACCCCATAACCGTCACCTACCACCCCCTTGGGATGACAGAGAAGACAACCAAGGACCTGAGGACTGCTTCAGAGAGGACTGGCACCAGGTGAGGGGGGAGATGAGCTGGGGGGGTGGCAGCTGTGTGTCTACCCCCAGTGTGCCACCATCCTCACTGGCAGCCATTTGCTGTTGTAGCCTGGTCCCTGGGACCCCAGACCCTTCCCTGGCCCTGCCAACTTCCACGGGAACGAAGAGGACAGAAGATGGGCACCCCAGGACCGTCACCCACCACCCCATTGGAATGACAGGGAAGACAACCAAGGACCTGAGGACTGTTTCGGAGAGGACTGGCACCAAGTGAGGAGCTGGTGGGCTGGGAGGGTGGCAGCGGCTGTGAGACCAAGGGCAGGGAGCGGGTAAAATGAGGCAGGGGCCATTCACTGCCCTGGTGACAAGGACAGTGCATGGGGACAGCCCAGCTTCTCTGCAGTCCCAGCATCCCCTGTCCTGCTCTGTGTCTAAACCCACTCCTTTCCCCACAGGAGCTGTGGCCTGGCCCCAGCTGCTTTGCCTGGCCTGAATTCCCTGACGAGGAACAACACCCACCCTGGCCCCCCGCCAGCCTGCCAGGGTGGGTGCCCGTGCTGAGGGTGGGGGGACCGTGCAGCTGTGGGGGGGGCGAGCAGGGGTGCCGGGGCCAGGCTCCGCTCCAGTGCACAGCCAAGGGGGGATGCAGTGCTGAAGCTGACCCTGCTCAGGGTGGGTGGGGGTTGCACCAGAGACCCCTGCCAGCCTAAATCCCCCACCCTGGGGCTGCCTTTGCTCCTGCAGGGAGCAAGGCGGCTTTCAGGATGGCTGCCCGTCCTGGGGCTATCATGGCCTGGGTGGGAGACGCAGCAGGCGCCTTCGCCGTGGCCACCGAGAGTTAACCTTGGTCCAGCGCCTTCCGTGTTCCTGGCCCTCCAGAGGTTTGTGCCGGCCCTGTACACTGCAAGGGGTCCCACGCCACTGTGCTCGTCCTCAGCAGCATCTCCTCGGGCAGAGCGCGGAGTCGTTCCCATTGTGTTTCTCACTCTGCAGGGAATCAGCCATTCTCCAAGTCCTCTCATTCCGTCCCTGGGACAAGCCAGCCGGGGGGCAAAGAGTGGCAGCACTCTGCTTCTCCCCAGCCGCTTACGTCCTGCAAAGGTGGTGTGCTAAGCAGGAAGCAGACAGCTCAGGTTGTGGGTTTTTACCTCCCCTACCCCAGCACCCAGCAGTGACTTGAGTTTGCACGGTCTGAGCCCAGCATGGTGCCACCATGCCCCTAACCAGTGTGGTTTCCCCCAGGGCCTGCCGGCAGTGAGCAAGAAGGTCCCGGAGCCCCCCAGACCGGCCAGCAGCCCTCAGAAGAGCCCGGCCACTGATCCCCGGGCTGCGACAGAGGCTGCAGAGCCGGAGCAGGCAGCAGAAGCGACGCCGGTAGGAGAGCACCACTCTCCTGGGGGCAGGCAGGGATGCTCGCACCCCTAGAGGTGCCTGGCTCAGGGGGTCTCTTCGGCCAGTGTAACGTCTTCCTTCTCTCTCTCATCCAGCCCTTTTGCTCTTCACCTTGCTGTCTCTTTGTCAGGCACGGAAATTTTCCTGACTCTTCTCCCAGGCTGCAAAGCCCTATGGTTTCCTTTGGGTTTTAGCACCCCATCTGTCCCATCCCCCAGTTCATCTCCCCAGGACAGACACGTGTCCCGGCCTCACGTCATTGCATGTCCCCAGGTCGAGCCAGGAGCCAGGCAGAAACCTGCAGGCAGCCATAGCCAAGTGGAAACAGCTTTGGAAACAGAGCCAGCCCCACTGGAGAAGAGCCCTGCTGGGAAGGGAGAGCAACTTGAGGTATGAATTAATGCATCTCCTCTTCCCACCTAAAAGTGGTGCCAAGGGGGAGGCGGGAGCTTGCAGTCCCCTTTGCAAGCCCCTTTTTCCCCTTGCCATGGACTCTGCAATGCATCTGTAATGCTTTGCACAGGTAGAGCCATGCAGCCAAAGTGTCCCTAAGGCTGGTGCAGGTGGTGGGTCACGTCCCCACAGTCCAACAGCCCCTCCGGAGCCGGCCGAGAAGATCCACACAGAGGCTGGCTCTACTGGAGAGGTGGGTGCTGAGGTCTGCCCGTGTTCTGGGGGAGAGCAGCATCTGCAGAATGGAGCTGGAGAAGCCAAGGGAGAAGCTGCCTGCGATGAGGTGGGTCTCGGCACACGGTGGGCAGCTCTGCAATGTGTCCTCCCCGACACCGGGTGAGAGCCCATCGAGGCCACTGCTGCAGGCAGGGGGTGTGCTGGCAGCTGCCTTCCTCCCCCAGCCGCTTTCTCTCCCACAGCTTCTCGGTGGCCTTCAGCCATCCGACAACTCGCAGATCCCACCAGGAGCTACTGTGGAGCCCGATGCACAGCCCAGCCAGGCTTGCTCTGATACCTGTGCTGTGCCAGAGACCTCACTGGGGACCCAGCAACCTCCTGGGTCTGGTGAGACAGAACCGGTATGGGGTCAGCGTGCCTCTGGTCCCCCACGCTCACCTGAGGCATCCCCAGGTCCTTGCGTGGGGCAGGTGCCCTGGGCTTGAAGGATACTGCCATAGCCCAGGAACAGCCGAGTGGGATAGCTCTGGCCTCCCTGTTTTCAGGATTACAGGCTGGGGCTAAAGTGCTGCTTTGTCTAGAGGCAGAGCCTGTGTCAGCCCTGGTGCCAGCTGTGCCGGAGATGCTGATAAATGGGAGACAGCTGGGAGAAAGGCCAAAAAAATAACTAGAGGCTTGAGAGTGTGCTGGAGCGTGAACTACCCCAGGACTCAAGCTGTAATGAAGGAAACAAGAGCATTGCAGAGCAGCTTAATTACTGCCTAATGGGGAAGAGAAATAAACTATCAGGGCTCTTGGTGGTGATGCTGCCGGAGCTGGGGCAGAGGGGGGAGCTGGGGGCAGCTCTTGCACCTGAGGGAAGGGTGGCAAAGCAGCACACTGGGGAGCCAAGGACCCAGCGGGTCCCCCCACAGGGTGACCAGTCCTTAGCTAGTAATCGGTATTGGCAGCCCCACTTTGGCCCCAACCTTGCCCAGTCCCTCTCCCCTTCAAAGCATCTGACCCTTCCTCGCCTTTTCCACTGCCCAGGCTGCAGACAGACAACGCCAGCTCTGCTCCATGCTCCCAACACCCTCCCTGGCCAGCACAGACCTCCGCTCCGCCGCTGTCCTCGCCAGGAAGGAGGAGATCGAGCTGGTGAGTCCCAGCAGCCCCTGGCTGAGGTGCGCAGAGGTCTGGGACCAGCTGTGGGGTGGGGGAAGCTCACTCAAGGACCCTTTGAACCAGGGAGGGGAGAAGTGATGCCAGGTGATGGGAGATGAAAGTTTGGCATTTTTGGGGTCACAGGAGAAACCCCTCCTGCTGGTGGTGGTTGCAGGGGAAGGAAGGCACTTGAGCAAGGGGTTTGCAGGGGCTCAGATGCTGGTGGGGGATTCATGGACCAGCACCAGGGAAAAAAATATATCTAGGAAGGGCTGCATGCTGCTGGCGGGGAGGTTTTGGGGTGCCCCGTGCTGACTCTGTGCCACTCCCCTGCAGTCATACCAGCAGTTCAGCCTGACCATTGCGGTGGTGGCCACAATGCTGCTGCAGAAGGAGCCCTCCATGGAGACGGCGCTGGGGCTGGCGCTGAGGGCCAACCTCCGCCAGGGCCGGATCCATCATCTCCAGGAGCTGGAGGACTTCATCAACAGCTATGACTCGGCCACCCTCAGCCGCTGAGGTGGGGGCCGGGATGAGCAGACGGACACCCCCTCTCACCACCCAGGGTTAGAAGGGGGTGATGGGGGGGGCCGTGCCGGTACATCAGGGTGCTCGTGGTGGTGCTGAGCCCTTGGGTCAAGGCGATATGGACATGTTGGCACAGTCTCACCATTTCTCTCAGGGATGGAGGAGGAAGGGGCTGCTTAGTTTTAGCCCTGCCCAGACCTATATGTGCAGCAAAAGGGGGAGCTGGTTTTACTAGAGGGTGGTGAGAGTTCCCTGGCTCCTCCTTCCATTTCTGGTTCACAGGGATGTGCCTTGAAACCTTGGGGTTGGTTCTTGGTTTCAAATCTAAAAATAAACCAGCTGTGATGTTTGCAGCCCTTGCTCTGCTGTTGTTCTGGTCCCGCTCTCCTGGGCTGGTGAGGGAGGGGTCCCGCAATGAACCCACTGTGGGGGACCCCTGACTGTGGCAGAGGGCAGCGGCCTCCCCTGGGGCTCATGCTCCCCAGAGGGCATGGTCAATGCCCCAATGACCCTGGGGCAGGGAGGAATGGGGCAGATGTACAGTAGCTCTCCTGTGTTCAGATATCAGCCAAACTTTATTTGAGCATCGTCAGCAGCAGCAGAGCTGCCCCCCTAGTCCCCTCCTCACAGTGGCAGCAGGACACGGTGTTACCAGGGATGGAGAGCATCCAGCAGTGGTGCTCATTCTTCAAGGACGTGTCCCGGGGCAGGATCCGACCGTGATGGCCAGCACCCCTCCTGTCCCCACGGGTCCCCAGCAGCAGTCCTGCCGTGGGATGATGCAGGCAGACGCCCTTGTCTTAAGCACCCAGCCACCCTCCCCTGCGTGCGGCTGCTCTCCGGGGCTGCCGCCTTGCCTGAGATGGGAGCCCTGGTGCAGGCTGCCGGCTTTCTGCTCCCTACCTGCTTTACCTGTTCCTAATTGCGGGAGAGGCTGGTAGGAATTGCAGGCTGTGCTTTGCCAGCAGCCACCGGGGTGGGGGAAGGATCCCAGCGGCTTCTCCCCACCAGCCTTGGGCTGTGTCCAAAACGCACTTGCAACATGTTGAGACCATGGCAGGGGCTAGCAGGACCTGGTAGGGGCTGGCAGGACGGCAGTGCTGTTTGAGGACCCCCCCCAGTCCCCGCTGCTAGGACACGCTGCAGTGCTTGCTGCTGCCCCGTGGCTTTGCCGTCCTGCCCCCAGCCCTCCCCAGGGGCTCCCTGCCCAGGGAACTCATTCCGGGCTTGGGGATGGGCTTCCCGAAGAAGAAACCCTCTTCCTCCGAGTCTGAGTCCGAAGATGAAGAGCAGGTGGGACACCAGGAGTCGTCCTCCTCCGTGATGTCCTGCAGGTTGATGTACTCTGGCCGTGGGCTGTGTCGAGCAGGGGATGTGCCTGCTGGGAAGCGTGGGTTTCCATTGCCTGTGGGTGTTCGAGGCTCAGAGCCCCCTGAAACCAGGTGGTCCAAGGCTCCAGGCTCATTAGGACCCTCTGCACTGGGCTGGGTGGTGGAGGGGTGGCCGGCTGGTGGTCCCAGCATCGCTGTGTGCACAGCATCCCTGCTCCGCTCCTTAGCAGCTGCTCCGTGGTCCTCCAGGCTCCTGAATGCGGGATGCACAGAGGCCTGATCCAAAAAAGCCCCTGGAAGAAGGAAAGCAAGGATGGGTGAGGAAGAGGAAGGCTGAGCCTGCCCTGCCACAGCCCTTTTTGTAGTGAGGGGCTGCCTCAGGATTCAACAGAGCAAGCAAACCCCAGCTGCCAGCACTCGCCCTTCTGTGGGAGGTGGCTTGGGGGCTCATCACCGCTGCTCCAGCCCTGCGTTGGGCTGCACCTGTGTGACGTACCCCATAAAGTACCCAGGGGCTAAGCAGAGCCTGGTTTTGCTCCTGCTCCCCTCCTGCCATGTAGCAAACGGAGCAGTAGGATCCCTACCTGCCCCTTCCACCCGCTGCCTGCAGCCCCCGGCCGCTGAGGTGCTGCCCGTCCCCAGCGCAGTCCTGCTGGCAGGGCTGGCTTGGGAGAGGGGCGTCGAATCAGGACACGATGCAAAAGCCGAGTCGGAGGAGTCGGAGGTAGTGGAGGATGCATCCTGCCCCAGGCTGCAGGTCTCAGAGCAGAAGAGCCGGCCGTGGCGGGAGGTGAGGGGTTGCCCACGCAGTGGCTTTCGGCAGAGGCTGCAGCAGAAGCAGGCGGCTCGGGCATGCCAGTGGAGCCCTTGGTGGGTGGCCTCCTCGCTGTCAGCACCTGAGGGGCAACCGTGGGTGAGGGGGAGGCTCTTCCTGCGGCCGTGTGCCAAAACCCATCCTCCGCGCCAAGCCGCGGGGCTCTGGCTCTACAACCCTCCCAGCCCACATCCCGCCTGCCCGGGCAGGGAAGCCCCACTGCACCCTGCCCAGGGTTGAAGGAGGGATGGAGGCTGTACCGATGGGGTCCCCGCAGGCCTGGCACGGCTCAGCAAAGAGGCTCTCGAAGCAGCCGCAGCAGCAAGGCTGGCCGCTCTTCATCACGTAGCGCTGCCCGCACAGGGGCACGTCGCATTCCAAGCAGCAGAAGTGCTCCAGGTGCCAGCGCCGGCCCTCCGCCTCGATGCACTCCTCCATGAAGATCAGCTGGATGGGGGGGGAAACAACCCATCCTCTAAGCACCCCGCTAAACAACTCGTAGCCTGGAGGATGCTTTGCTGTGCTGAGGAGAGAGGAGGAGCCCCTGTGCCTCGGCGTGGGCACAGGGCTCTCTGCAAGGCTCAGGAAGGAACCTTTCCTCACGTCCACCAGTGGCTCTTGCTGCGTTTGCAGCCCCTGGCTGAGCTCAGGAGCTTTAACAACAGCAAAAGGGAGGTACAAACCTCTCCCCTGCCCAGTACCCACCTGGTCGCAGGAGGCACAGCGGGGTCGGAAGAGCTCGGCGTGGTGGCGGCCGCAGTAGATCCTGCCGTCCTGCTGGAAGTAGATGAGGTCCACCAGGGGCTGGTGGCAGAAGTGGCAGGAGAAGCAGGACGGGTGCCAAAACTGGTTCCCCAGCCGAGATGCTGAAATCCCTGGGTCCCCTTTGTTCAGCCTCCTGCCGCACTGCAAGGCAGAGGGATTCGGGGTTTGGGGCCACGCTGGCTTTTGGGGATGGGTCCCCGCTGGGAAATAGGTGCTGCCTCACCTTCTTGCAGGGACAGCCATGGCAGGGACCCGGCACGGGACATGCCAGCCCCTGCCCCAGAGCCTCCCGTCTCCGTCGGGCGCTGAACGCTCGTAGCTGCTTCCTCTCCTCCTCTGCGAGGTCGGGGCAGTACCGTTCCTGCACGGGGAGGCGGAGGTGAGGGGATGCATAGTGGGTGAAGCCCGGGGTGGGCAGCACCCAACAGATACGTGTCTTACATCGCAGTCCTGCGGAGGCAGCTGCTGCAGGAGGGCTCTGGCACGGAGCTGGATCTTGTCGGTGGGAGAGGCAGGCTGCGGCGAGCGGGTGCCGAAGCACAGTGGGACCTTGGGTTGTAGCCCAGGACAGAGAAACACAAGCAGAATTTTAGGGGGATTAAGCTGCGGTGCTTGAGGTTGCTAAAACATGCGTTTCATGCTGGGGCTGGGGGTGGTCTGCTGCTGATACCACCTGCAGGGCTGGGGGAGACTGGGGAGCAAAGGGAGCCCGGGGAGAGCCAGGGTGCTGCCCACCTTGGGGGGTGCGGGGTCCGCGGGTGGCTCCAGGTACTCTTCCAGGGCACAGCCGGAGTCGCTGTCGGACGAGGCCGGCGGGATGCCGGTGGCAGTGCTGCAGGGAGGAGGCTCATCTCGCTGGGGCCATGCAGGGCTCTGCAGGGACATGAGCTGGGGAGAGAGGATCAGAGCTGGTGAGATCCTTGTCGAGGCAGGGAGCAGGGGTGCGTCCCCAGGACACGTATCATCCTGCCTGCCCAGCGTGGTCCATGTGGCAGCAGGAAGAGCAGCCCCTCATCCCGGGGAGGGACCCCAGGGCAGGTCCAGCCAGGATGATGCTCAGCACAACCACACCATTGAGACCCTTGGCTGAACCACTGCAGAAGTCCAAGGGCTTTTGGGGGCTGCTCCTTTCTCTGCAGGGGTTAGAAGCAAACCCACACCGAGGGCATGGGTGCTTGGCAGGGCTGGGGCTTTGTCTGCTGAGCAGGAGGTGCTGATGGGACGGTCATGGGGTTGAAGCCAGGCAGGGGAGACCCTGGGTGTCCGTGCTCAAGCTGGAAGAGGTTTTGGGAAATGGCACCAGCCGTTCGCTCACCCACAGATTTTCCCCAGCTGCCACCAGTCCTTTGCTTGCACGGCTAATCCCTGGTCTAGTGGCCTGTCCCTGAATGCGGCAGTGGGAGGAGACCAAGGTCTAGCCCAGTTCAGTGGAAAATAATTTATTCCCCTTGGGCTGCTATTGTTCTGCCCTGAGCGGCTGTTCCTGCCCGGGCGGCCGGCTCGCCCAGCCGCCACCACCTCGCCTGGCTAATGGTTACGCAGTGGAAACCCATCCGGTCCCGTCCCCTCCTCCCCACAAGGCGCTTTTCACTGCTCGCTTCCTTCCTGGCTTGGCTTTCCAAAACAAAGACGAGGTGGCGATGCGGTGGCTCCTGGGGCTCCCTGGATGGGGGCCTGGAGCCTGACGCCCTCTGCCCGTGCTTCCTGCCCCGGTGTGGGGAGCGAGGGTGGGATGCGGGTGGGATGGAGCTGAGCCACTGCTCCGGGGGCAAGTCCCTGTGCTGTGACCAAACAGCCCCAGGGCACCCGTGGATTCACCCCGTGCAATGGCCACCAAGGATTGATCAACTGCTCTGGAAAGTGTTTTATACAGCAAGTGGCTTGGCACAGGCTGAGGCTAAGGGTTGAGGGGTGGTAAGCCCTAGGCCATGCACCTAGGTCCTCCTACATCACTGCCACGATGGGGACCAGTTCACTCCTCTGCACTGGGATGGTATTTCTGCACATCTGGTTTATCCCCCCCTGCCCATGCTGTCAGGGCCATCCCGGCCAGCACCAGCAGCCGCATCCCCACTGCTCCCACTAAACAGCTTCAACACCCCCAGCTCAGCCCCTGTTCCCAGTGAGCTCCCTCCACCACAGCTGCCCCTTCCTATGTAGCACCTTGAGTTACTGGGATGTAGCACCGCAGCGTGGGCAGCTCTGGAGCTGGGAGCCGGTGGGATAAGCCTGGGCAGCTCAGGTTTCTCTGCCATTCACCTGGGTCAATGATTAACACTGCAGATGGGCTAATCAGTGGGATAAAAGAAAAGGGCTGCCTACTCTTTCCTGGGGTTTGGGGTCTGCCAGCCCTGGGATTAGCCCAGAAAGGCTGTGGGGCTGGTTGCATGGTGCTGTTCAAAGCTGTGCTCAGCCCTGGAAGGGATAGGGGTGAAATAATCTGACCCAACTCTGTGTATTTGCAGCCCAGAAAGACCCCTGGCCTTGCTGACTTGGTGAAGGACCGCTGTACCACTGCTGGTGTTGGGACAGTAAACAGTCTCAGCTCTACAGCTCTGCAGGAGGATTGCATGTGTCCCTGGGGGTGCTGAATGGGCATCTCCATGAGCTCAGTGTCTGGCCCCAGCTCTGTTCCTGCCTCGTTTGGGTAACACATATCTGCTTTTCCCTCCCCATGGGAGAAAAACGGCAGTCCTAGGCTGTGCTTGGCTTATTAAGCCTCCAAGCTGCATTTGTCTAATCTGTTGGGGCTTTGCTGTAATTAGACCCCTCCGATGGTCCGCAGACTCAGCAGAGCTGCTGGTGCCTGCGTGGCCCCAGTCCCGTAGCAGGGTGCACAGGGCACCTCGTCCCAGGGCTGTCAGCAGGGAGCCCAGTGGCGTGGTGCTGGGGGAGAGCAGAGAGGGCAGGGTTCCTGCCTGCTGTGAATCCATGAGGCTGAGCTGGAGAGCCCAGCCCAGCCCGGTTTGATGTGATTACACCGGCTGGCAGCCGTCTGGGCTGTAGACAAGTCCCTGTAATTAGCCCCAGACAGTGACAGTGGTATGCACCTCCTATGCTAAGGAGCCAGGCAGCCCTAACAGGTCCGTCTCCTCTGCTCCTTATCCCTGTGCCCTCTTCCTTCCTGCCCTCCCTCACCATCTCCAGGCAGTCCTGCTATTGCTCTTCCCCGCTGGCCTGCAAAAGAGATACAGGGATGCTCCCTGCCTGCCCCTGCCATCTCCCCCTGACGCCTGGTCCAGGTCTCCTGTCCCTGTTTTTGAGGCAGGAGGGTGCTCTGGGGAGCCGCACAGATCTGAGCACTGGAGGTGTGTCCCCCCAGCAGGGATGTGCGAGGGACCAGTCGGGCAAGCTGAGTGCCACTGGCTGTCATTTGCGTTTGCTTTAAAAGCCTCTCGTCCTTCCTGTGGGAGCTCCACCAGACTGCAATCGCTCAGCTCCCTTGTGCTCGCCAAAGGATGGGCAAGGTACCCGCTGTGCTCCCCTGCCTGCTCGCAGCCTTTCAGTGTTAGCACAGTTGCAAACAGCCATCCAGGCTCCAACCCTGGTGCTGGCACCTTCTGGCTTAGTGGATTCTCGCAGGATTCCCCTTCCTGCTCCGAGCACCTTCTGCACAGTAGCTACAGCCCTTTGCGAAGCAGTCGCAGCTCCCTGGGTACAGGAGGCTAAAATTCATGGGAGTATTAATCTTATTTGGCTCCCTGGGAGCAGCCCCTGTCTCCAGCTGGCTGTGGGAGGGTGTGCAGGCTCCCAGCCTTCTCCTGCCAAGGTCACACATTAACTTGCAGTGCAGCCACCCCGGCCCATTCGCATTCAGCACAGGCTCCCGGTTCCCAGCACGGCCAGGGGCTGATCTGCATCTCTGCCACAGCCTTTGGTTTTATAGTCACCTCTCCATCTTAGAAGACTCACTTTCAGACCCCTCTAGCCTATTTTTCAGAGGCACCAAACACTCCCCAGCTCCACAACCCCGAGGAAACACAACAGCTCGCCATCACCAAAAAGACCAGATCCCCTTTCAAGCACCCAAAAGCACTGGCAGCTTACAGAGGCATAGCTCTGTATTCACCACCTCACCCACAGGATAACCTGTTTTTGCTTGAGCTCCTGTCAACACAGCTGCAATGAAGGTACGTGGAAATAAAGATACAGAGCAATAAAGATGCATCTCTTCTGGGGTGAGATAAGCTGAGGTCTGGCAAGGCGAGCCGGAGCAGCTAGTCCTGCAATGCAGCCCAAGCTAGGCTGCCAGAGCTGGAGCCTGTCTCATGAAAGAGCCTGCGGTGGCTTTTGGACCTGTGATGGCACGAGGTGCAGCAATGCTTGGGTGCCGCTGGCTGGGCACAGCAGTCTCATGGGCCAGCAGTGTGGAGGCACAGGGTCAGTGCAGCCCCCCGGATGACTGGGGGGTCTCAGCATCCTGCTCCACCATATGGCACCATGTCCTCCACATTACCAGAGGGGACTGTGGCCAACGCCATGGCCTGTTTGCTCGCAGGGGGATGTGCCAGTGCTGCAAAGGGCTTTTCTTAGCGTGTTTTCCCCCATCATAAAAGCGCAGGCACAGCCAGCTGCCCTGGCTCGGTGGGGAGCAGTAACCCCATTAACCCGCCGTAACTCAGCCATTCGTACATCCGTGGGTACGAACTGAGACCTGCCACCCCACCTCTGCCCCGTGGCCACCGGATTTCATCCCAGTGTGTGATGGGGCCCAGCCGCCTCTGGTGGAAAACTCCCATTGCCAATCCCAAAACATCCCATTCCCGCCGAATCCCGGGTGAAAGAGGGATGGGGGAGCCAACACCCCTTTGTGGAGACCCTCATCATCCAAGAGAGCCAGGCAGCCCTGCCAGCCCCATGCCCGTGCACCTGCCCGCTCCGGGACGTGGAGTTGGCCGCACAGCCTGGGATGGCAAAGTCCGCCACAACGGAGCAGACGCCGTCTCCCGCTCTCGGGGAACATTTTCCCATAAAACAAAGGCTGCGGGGGCAGCGATACCATTTCCCTCCCCCTCATTTATTTCTCCCTGAGAAAAACAGCCAAAAACCCACCCACTCCCCTCATCCACCTCCCCTTCCCCCCGGACGGGGACTCTCCCACTGCCCACCCCTCTTCCCCCGCCTCCCAAGCCCCTTCTCCCCCAACTCTAACTCAACACGTAGTTCAGAGAGCCGACCCCGGGAAACCTTTCCAGCCTGACCTACCTGCCCTTTCCCCGCACCCCGGTACCGGGGCTCCGCCGCTCTGGGATCCAC
>VYZV01044527.1:137171-169114 GCA_013401275.1 Pandion haliaetus | reverse complement strand
CCCCGCGACTCGCCCCTTCCTCGTGCTCCCCCGATCCCCACGGGCTGTGCAGGCCCCTTCCTCCTCCCTCCAGCCCCTTCTCCTTGCCAGCGGCCCCTCTTGTCCCTGGATGTGCCGCTCTGCAGCCCTTCTCCTCCCTCCCATGCTGGTGGGGGTCGGGGGGGTCTGTTGCTGCATGTCACGGGTGGGTTGGTGTGGAGCCATGTGCATTTCCACACGAGGTATCCCTGTGCAGGGCCGGCCGGGGTGCTCTGGTCCTTTGGGATTAGGTGGACCCTCTTCTGCAGTCCCGGGGTTTAAGAGAATGGCATGGAGGAGAGCAAAGGCATGAGGGGGTCTTCTGCAGCCTTGGGGGTACGGACGGAGCCTCTGTAGGAGCAGAGGGTTTGGGAAGAGAGCGAACAACCTGGCTGCAAAATGGGGAGGGGTGAGCTGTGGTCTGGAGACTGGGCCAAGGAGGGCTGCAAAGGGCTCAGGAGGATTTAGGTTTGGGTCCTGGGAGGTGGGGAGACTGGAGGGGAGGATGGGGCTGCTGGTCTTAGGAGGCACGTGCTCTTGCTCTCAGGGAAGCGTATTGTACTATTAGAGTGTGTGGTTCGACTAGTTAAGGCTCTGAACTGGCAAACGGCCGTTGGAAAGGTGCGTGTCGAAAGTGCTGAGCAAGAGACGGGAGTCTTCAAAGTCTCAGTGTCTGCGTGAAAGGGATGCCACTAAAATATTCAACAGTGAGGAGTCGTGGGAAGCGCCAAGGGAGTGTTCAGCGATCTCACAATGGGGTTTTTTTTCTTGTTTTTTTCGTTCTGACCATAATAACTGTTCAGGATAGGCGACAGTACTTCAACCTAACCCCCTCGCAGGTTAGACAGATGCGGGTGGAGGGTGCATCAGAGGGAAAGGAATAGAGAAGAAAGAGGGGGTAAAGGGAACATGTTTTCTAAAAGTTGTTTTTTGTTAGTTTGGTTTTTTTTACTGAGGGAATTGATGAGGTGGGAGTGGGAGGGCAGAGACACTAGAGGACAAGGCCCCTAGTGACCAGATTAGATGAAGCGGAAAGGGATCTGTTGCTAAATTATTGATCAAAGCCTGTAAGGTCAGTGGGGAGTAAATCCATAATGAGTCTAGCAAAACAAATAGGATGGCTTGAGCAAGATGTGGTGTTGGAACAGGAAGCATGTGGCGTTATTACTATTAGAGATGACAGGTATGTGCAGAAGGGCAAGTGGCAGCCGGTTTGATTTGTGCCTGAGCTCCTTCAGCTTGCTCAAAAGGAAGCATTCCTCTTCTGGGGGAATTTGCAGGGTTAGGACATGGTAGAGAATTCTTCAGGAGCCAAAGCTAAGGCCTGGGGTTGCAGTGAAAGGTGATTTAGTTTCTGTTTTGATGTAAAAAATGAAATGGGACCCCTTGGTCAGCTCACCACTGGCTCTTCCCCCTCTCTCCTCACCGCTGTGCGCTGTGAGGGAGCCTCAGGGCGGCTGTGCAATGTGGTTTTGCATGAAGATGCAACTCCATGATTCATTGTTTAATTTGGAGCGACTGTTGAGGCAGATTCTGGCGTGGCAGAGTGAGAGGTTTCCAATAGCCTTTTCATTTTATTTACTGCTCCCGTGCCAGGCTGGTTATCCATATGGCTTTATTCTCTCACGCCTCGGATGGAGAGATCATTAGCTGTTCTCGCCAAATAAAACACGGCATCCTCTCGTGTTATTTGCTGCTGAATCCCCTGCCCTAGAGTGGATCTGGAATCCTTTAAGTTTGCATCAAAGATAGCAGTATTTCTCACTACTAGTGCGTGCAGCTCCTGTCTGCTTGATGCTTGCACTTGCTGACTGTTGTCATATAGTGGAGTTTTTGTGTTCTCTGGCGTTTGTTACTTTTCATAGTCCAAAGCAGAGCAGCTGTTTTGTTCACTTGCTTTTAAGGTTGCTGGTTCTCTGACCCTTAAAGACCTTCCATTGAGTGAAGGTATCTTCACATTCCTAAGCAGCAGATGCATGTGATTCCTCGTATCCTCACAGCCCTCAGCCATTCAGTATTACTGTTGTGTTTTATTTGCAGTACAGTAGCTCTGATAAACCCCACTCCTGTGTAGGATCCCAAAACCAAGAATTAAAGTATCTCTTATTTTTAGGGTTTTTTTTAGCTGTAGACTGTATATTTTTTCAGAAATTACAGGAGTGGTCTGTGCAGAATTATTTTCTATAGTCATATAAATACAGGTAGTTAACTTAAAAAAAAAAAAAAGTGCACCTGCCTTCCTTGTGATATTTGAAGGGAATTCCAGCCACACCTCTGCCCCCTCCTACTTTTTAATCTCTGTTTTTTAATTTGTTTAATTGTATTCTCCTTGTCAGGTGGAAGATGGGACCATTTCCCTTGTGTTTTAGGTGACTCTGACACCTGGTTACCATGAAGTCCTGAAGGAGATAGAGGGACAGTAGCGAGAATTTCTTCCCACTCCTCCAAAAAAAATCGCAACAATTGCCTCATGGTAAGAGAGCTGTTATTTTAAATTAGCCTTATATTGTACGGTGTCCATTAATTGAGGAACACATTGAAGACTTTGAGATCCAAACCCACTGGGCCATGTGCAGGGCGATCGAGGAGGATACAGGCTGTCAATGCTGCGTGTTTGGAGAGAGTGGGAGGAGTTGGTTTGAAAATATGATTGTCCTCTGTATTGTGTCCTCTCCCCAGGGATTGCCTCTTACGCTGACGTCATGGGGAGCTGCTGCAGTTGTCTGTGCAGAGACAGCATCCCAGACAACCATCCTACCAAATTTAAGGTAAGTGTTGCACCTTCATCCTCACCAGAGAGTCTGTGATGGCACCGACAACCAGCAAAGTCCAGCATGGGTTGGACTGCAGGCATGAAAGGAAAGAAAACCTCTGCTCTTGCAGAGAGGTCTTTCACTTGATAAGATTTGCAAATACGTTACTGTTTTGGTTTGTTGGGTTTTTTTCCTTTCCTTAAGCAACCTCTGCTGCAAATATGTTTGTATTTGCAGTAGAAATTGCCTCTGCACTGAGATTCAGCCTAAGCAAGGAAATGGGGAACTGGAGAGAAACCTTTTATTGCTCAGGGCTGTGTTCCAGTGTCTGTGCTGAGACACATCAGCTGAACTGCCAAGCACACAGTCTCCAGGGCTGCTGGCTTGGCGCCTTCTGCCAGCGATGAATTCATACTCTCAGCTGAGAAAAAGGCATCTCAGTAAATGAAGGGGGAATCCATGGGAATTACAGTATCTTCATGGGTGGGCTTTTTTTCAGTACCAATGCACTGAGTTTCCTGATGTGAGCTCTGTGGCCTCTGCAGGTAACGAACGTGGATGATGAAGGTAACGAGCTGGGATCTGGGATTATGGAGCTGACACAGACGGAGCTCATCTTGCACACTCACAAGCGAGATGCTGTCAGGTGGCCCTACCTCTGCTTGCGCCGCTATGGCTATGACTCCAACCTCTTCTCCTTTGAGAGCGGCCGTCGCTGCCAGACAGGGCAGGGTGAGTGTAAAGGTTCCTGGAGGAAGGAACACTGAGGTTTCTGTTCCTGGGCAGCTGGAGTGAGCTCATGCTTGTGTCTTCCCAAATTCCTGCATCTAATGAATCAACAGGTTCTTTTGCAGCCTCTGTTCCCCGAGAATACCGGAGTGTGCATGCACATACAGTTAATACTCCTGATTAAAACACTAATGAGAACAACATCATGGCTCAGGACCTGGGCATAAATCTAATGGTCTCATTTTGGTAGTGCATCAGTGCTCATGAGGTAATGGGTGAAGCAGGCTTGAGCATTGGATGGGGGGGTATTTAATGTCGGAGAGGATGTTAGTTACACTGCCAGCTCTGTGCTTCGGTACCAAACAATGCAGAGCTCTGGCAGGAGGGTTGCTGGACTTCTTTCCTTAGGAGCTAGAAAGTACATTTTGCAAGACTGAAGCTTTGTTAAGCATCTTTTAACTCCGGGGATAAAGCGAAAGGGCATCACCTGCACCTTTTTGCAGGTCCCTCTTAAGGTTCACTTTTTCCACAGAGCTGCCAAATGCATGTCAGTAGCAATAGTTGTTTGAGCACATTTTATTTTTCTCGGTGCATTCTCTCTGCCTTGGTTAGTGCTAGTTCTGCTTAATGCTTTGCATTTTGTGTCTGGCAGCCCTTTGTAACGTAGAGGGAAAGGAGTTTTACGTTTTACTGATTTTATGCACGGGGATGCTGTGCACAGAGAAGGGAAGTGAGTCACCCAGGAGTACATGCCAAGTCATCAGCAGCGCTGGGAATAGACTCCAATTTTACAATGGTGCCTTTACTAGTCTGTCTCTCTTGCTTTTAAAGAGCTGAACGTTTTCTTGGCATCTGCATCCCCGGGAAAAAAAGTTTGTTTCCTCATTCTATTAATGTGTTTGTAAACTCCTTCTTATCCAAAAGGACTCCGTGTGACTGTTCAGTGTCTGTGTAAAGCACTGCGCAAATCTGTAGTGCCGTATGCTCCTTTTTAATATTTATGTAAGTGGGGTTTTCCTCTCCTGGAGTCATGTGCTTATCAGTTGCCAGCAATGGGAATTGCTTGTGTTTGGTTTCTGTTTTGCCTTTTGCAGGATGCAGATCAGTGATTAAAATTCTGCCCTGTGTGTGTTTTGGTTTTGTTTAGGTCCAGGTAGTGGTGATAAAGCAGAGCCGTTTGCTCTTCATATATTACAAAATTTTTAGCAGACACATACTTACTCATCAGTCTTAAAGCAGACAGAAATGAGAGGGATGGCGTTGTGTTTTGGTGAGTTTTCTCCCTTCCCGTGTAGGATTTCATTCGGCTTAGTTAGTTTTGTTTGGAGGACTCCTTACTGATGCTGCTTCCCACCTTATATAAGGCAGATATAGCTATTTTTGTGGGCAGAATTTTTAAAACCTTATTCTTTGGGGTAGCAGCTGTTGTTGCCATGCCGTTCTCGTTGCTATGGCTTTTGTGCGTGTATGTGCGTGCCAGCTTGGGATTGGTTAGCTCTGCACACACCAGCTCTGGTTTGGGCTGCTCGTTTGGGGAGACACAGTTTAATTCCATACATTTTTGAAATATGACATTCTTGTCCCTCCCTTACGTGCACACTCCACAGGGCCCAGTTCAGCTTCCAGTAGTTACTGGATAGACTTTGCCCAGTAGTGAGAACTGGACTGGGTGCCAAGTGAGTTAAAATAGAATATTAGAGATGAAATGAGACCGGTTAGCCTGTCCCTTTCACACCTCTGCTCATGTGGGATTGATCATCTTAAGATAACCGAGGTCCTCACTATTTTTCTTGTAATAAGACACAATTTGGTCAGATGGCAGTCATGGCATTGTATTTCTGTTGATGCAGGAATCCACTGAGTTGTTGGTTGTTTTCCTCTGGCTGTGGGTTGCAGGGGTTGATTGTGTTAAACACAGCAAAAGAAATCTGAATTGCCTGTTCATTTAGAGCCAGGAATTACATATACTCTTGTTAAAGCAGGATCGTTTTCTTGCTTTTCTGACCCTCCTCTTTGTTACTGTGCAGGGATTTTTGCCTTCAAGTGTTCCAGAGCAGAGGAGATCTTTAATCTGCTTCAGGACCTGATGCAGTGTAACAGTATCAACGTAGTGGAAGAGCCTGTTGTCATCACCAGGAGCAGTCACCCCACAGAGCGGGAGCTCTCCCGGACCCCCCAGGCACCCAACAGTAAGGCTTTTTGAGTGTCCGGGGAGAAGAGGGGGGAGCACAGAGTCGTGGGTGATGTCTGCAGTCGCTCATGTGAAAGCGCTCTTTGCAGCCCATGGGTATCTCCCATGCGCTGCCTCACTGCTGACCTGTATCTTTATGTCCAGGTGTGCCCCATGCGGCGTGTTTATTTTAAGGCCCTACTTGTCTGCAGTGTGGTGCTTTGTTTCCAAGGAAACAGCAACAAAAAGCCCTTCAAATAGTCAACTGAGTTGTCACCCTTCAGTTGGTTTTCACCTGGCCCGCTGCCAAGTGGCCTTTTTTAAGTAGCACCTACAAGGGTCAGGTGGTTTCTGGAGGAAGCCACATCTGGAAGAATTCAGATTTGCTCAATTCCTGACTCCATTAGGAGTCACTTCAATAGATTTAAACAAGAGGGCCTAGCCCTTTTATTTATACTAAGTGCTTCATCCTAGGGATCTTCCTCAGACAGGCTGATTCTGATTTACAGGGTGCAGTTAAAGAGGCCAGCTCACTGTGAAAGTGAAGCCAACTCTATTTTATACCAAACCAATGCTCTAATGCTTATCTGTCTTGATTGTCTCCCAGGTCTGGGGTACACTGTCCCAGGATTTCCCAATGGATTTCACAGCTTCCCTGGAGAAACCCTGTCATACTCTGCAGCCCGCCACCCCTCCGTGAGCAGCCTGAGGCATTCCTCTGTGGGTGAAGACTCTACTCATGCCCTTATTGGGCCTGATGATCAGGTAAACCTGGATGTCCTGAAGTCTGCTGTTTGCAAGCAGTGAACAAGCAGCTTGTTTTGCTGGCAGTCCTGTGCAATTCTAGGTTTCTTTTATTCCAGCAAAGCTCAGGGGATCCTCATGCCTTGTCATCCTTTTTTTCTCTTTTGCTTCATTTTGCTCTTGTAGACTTCTGCTCTCAGACACTTCCCTAGAACAGATGCTCTTTCAAGGCTGACTGAGTTGGCTTCCTAGATCCACAAGTATTTGCATGGCAATTACTTGACAGCAGCACTTAGCTTATGAGCCCAAGTCACATTGCCTTATCTGTCAGCTACTGCTGCAACCCCTAAACTGGTGTGCAGATGCATACCCAAGTTCAGACTTTTTATTTTTGATGTTCAGCTATTTGTTCTCAGTTTTAGAATTTAAGATTTTCCCCTACAAAATCCAGCTTGTCTCAAACATTATCAGAGAAGCCTAGGTAGGTGTGAGTGCTGAAATACCGCCAGTGTAAGCCACTCAAGGAAATATTTTGCAAGTGGCTTTGCTTTTTGTTCTGTGCCATATGCATCAAGCGTGAAATAGGTGATGTGTATCTTCTGCAGTTGGACCCCTTTTTGTCTCTCCTTCAGCCCGCAATTCCAGAAATGGCTTTTGTGTTTTGCTTCCCAAAATCTTTTCAACTTCCGAAATTCTTCCATCTCCTCTTGCTTCGTCAGCCACTGAAAAATTTTCCATTCCTGTTGGTTTCTCAGCTGCTGACAGCTGCTTTGCTCTTGTCTCTTTTCTTCTCCTTTCACTGTCCCTCTGCTTCTCTCCTTGCAGTCCCACACCTACGTCAACACAGCCAATGGTGATCAGGAGCTGAGGGGCCGACATTGTATGCACTCCTTGCCTGAAGTCCACCCTCCTTTCCCCCATAGGAAACGCAGCTGCTCCCTCGAAGACCGCAATCCCCAGGTCTTTCTGCAGCCGGGGGAGGTTAAGTTCGTGTTAGGTCCCACGTCCAACTACAGACGCCTCTGTCGGCACCACCAGGAGTGCAGAATGCACTTCTGCCCCCCCAACAACAACAACGAGTGTGAGGAGGAGTGCCCTTCACCCCAGTGCGTCTACGAGAATGTCAACGGCTTGCTGCCCCCCAGCACCTCCTCCCTCTGCCGAGGCGGGCGCTTGAAACTCACCCGGGAGGACACGGGCTTAGCCGGCTGCTCCCATCGCAGAACGGCATTGTTACACTATGAGAACTTGCCATCGCTGCCCCCGGTGTGGGAGTGCCAGCCGCTCCGGCGGGGCAAGGAGGATGCGGGTGCCGGGGACATGCTGACGCCTTCCCCCAGTGGCTACTCTGAGGCTGGTGAAGAAGATCCCCTGCAGAACTACATGAACTCGGAGAACACTGCGCTGCACGGGGACAGCGGCCAACGGCGCAGCAGCTTCCTGCCAAAGCCTCGTCGTGGCTGCGTGCCCAGCGTCTTCAGCTTCGACTTCCCCCGGCCTTGTCCAGAGCAGCCACGGCAACTCAACTACATCCAGGTGGAGCTGGAGGCTGAGCCATGCAAGGGACATCAGAACCCACCGGTACCCCGTGTCCCACCTCCTGCCACCCCTGAAGCCCGCCGGACGGACTCCTACGCGGTCATTGACCTAAAAAAGACAGCGGCCATGTCCAGTTTGCAAAGGGCCCTGCCGAGAGATGATGGGACTTCGCGGAAAACTCGACATAACAGCACTGACCTGCCTCTGTAAGGGGGAACGCCAAATGCAAGCACTGTGTCGTGGCTTTGGTACCTGCCCTTCGGTGTATTGCCCGGTGTGACTTCCATTCGCCATTGCCTTCTGCTTCCCTGTTTACCCCATTACCTGGTGTCATGGGATGGCTCCTACAGCTGATGTTAAGGCTAGTCTGTCTGTCTGTCTTCCCCTCTCCATCTCTCCTGTGTAGTTTGTTTTTAAAGCCTTATGGGATATTTGATGACGCTGTTTGAAGGTCGAATTTCTGGCAAGAGGGGCAGAAGGTGCCAGCAATAGTACTGGCACTGTGTGGATACAGCCTCGAATTGGGTTAGCCCTACCAATTGCCTGGCAACTCCATGAGCAGTGCCAACAGCCTGGCTGCAGAGGCAGGGCAGTAGCATGGTGGAGGCGTGTTTCCAAAAGCGAGTTGCTTTAGGAGCTCCACTGCAAATCAAGCCCGTTTCCTGTGGATTTCATGCCTTGCGACTCCAGGCAAGCTCTGCAGCTGGCCCATTCCACAGTTGGTTTTGCCTTGGGGTTTCGCTGATCCCTGATGACTTGGGAACTCATGCTGTGGTCTTTTCCCCCTCAATGCACTCCTTTCTCCTATTTTTTTGAAGCTTGTAGAGCTTTTATACTTCTGTCCCTTTCTCAGATTTGATTTAAATTGGGCAACTCTGGAAATTAATAGAGGAGGACAGATAGCCATGGGCACAGACACTGTGATCACATAAACCTGACTTCCTGAGGAGACCCTGCTTTAAAAGGGGAGGGGAAGACCGCAATTATGAGAGAGATTTGAGGCTTGGTATAGAAAACTTCAATTGTGCCATACCCTGTTTTGTTTTTTAAGGGTTCTTTTTGGTGGCCGTTCAGAAGTGTTGTTGATTTATTTATTTGTTTACTTATTTATTTATTAAATGTTCTTTTGCATCCCAGTGGTAATTGCCAAAACCAGTGCCAGTATGAAACGTACTCTCTGTGGCTCACTCCTTCTGTCTGGGGAACAAATCTCAGAAGAGGTTGGTGGCTTTGCTGAGCTGCAGTTGGGAGAAAGAGCAGCTGTGAATCAAAAATTTTTTAACTGGGACGGACTGTCACAGGGTGGGTGGGAAGTGGTACGGGAGATGTGGGAGTGTGAGCAGAGCTGCCAGGCAGCTGAGCTTGGAGTTGTATCAAAGTCGTTGCCTACACCCACATGCCTGGCTGGGTCCATGAGAAATGTTTGATCAGTGTTTTGAGTGAATGTGCAGTTTGTTTCCTTCAACTACGGGCTTGGAAGGGCTAAATTTTGGCTCTCGGGTAAATTTGTGGCCTTTGATGTGGATTTTTCTTTTCATACCAGGGCTGAGTCTAAGCTGAGCTGTCGGGTCTCTGTGTGAGGTCCTGTGTAGTGTCTGTGCTCCTCTCCCACTGCAGGATGTTCCACCACCCCTCTCCGTGTGGTGACACACTGCAGCTTAATCCCTCCCTGGATTACTCTGCCTTTATAAGCTATTTCCATGAGACAGAAGTTCCCTGGGTTACTCTGGAGTCCCACCTTTCTGCTGTCTGCCAGTGGTCTGCGAGGTGTCCCGCTGCCAGCAGAAATGCTGCCAAACCTTGCTGTGTTCTCCCTGTCCCTAACGTTTTTCCATACAGAAGTCAGTGAGCCTCCAGTGTGAGAGAGGAGAGAACCCGATTGTCCAGCTGCAGCCTGCTTCTGAGGTCCAGAAAGTTGATTTCCAGATTTTTGAAGTTCATCCTTTTTGTTTTCGGTGCTGTAATGTCATACTGAAATGTGACCCTTTTGGGGGGTCACAAGGACATGTGCATGCAGTTCAGAAAAAGTGATAAAAGTATGAGTAATGCCATGCCTGTCTCAGCAGAACATGGATTTCTTGGCTTGCTGTTGCACTATAAATTCAAAGTGCACCACATGCTTAAATTCACTGTTTTTTCTTCTTTTGGGAGGGAAGTCCTTGTGCTTGTCTTCCATTCTTTTCTCCACCCCAGCCCTTGTGTGATCTATAACTGAAAGGAAACCCAAGTAATATATTTTTATATGTATACCAAANTATATATATATATATATATATATATAAAGTTAACTGCATTAAGCTTTAAATAAACTATTTAAATAAAGAGTTTCTAAGCTGTAAGTGTCACCCTCTGGGACAGCACTAGCAGCTCCCACGTGGCAGCACAGGGCAGTGCTCTGGGAGCCTCTGTATGAACCTGCCTTTCCGCCACCTGAGCTGAGAAATGCAAAATATTTATTCCCCTCTTCCCTTCAGAAAGAGAAAAAAGGATGAAATGTTTTACATTTACATGGAGGAGGAGGTGAGGGCCCTTTCCCACCCACACGGGAGGTTTGCAGGTTGGTTAAATGCAAGGGAAGATGCTGTTCGGTGGCAACTTGTGTGTTGGGAGAAAGCAGGTGAGGCCTGGGGCTGCTTCTTGGGTGTTCCCTGTGTCCACCAGCCTGGCTGCGTGTCTCCGATGGGTGGGAAGAGGCTGGTGTGAGGGTCTGTAGATATTGTGAGCTCCAGGGATCAGGGAAAGCACACCGGTGCTGGTGGTTCCTCAGAAAGGCTGGGCTCCCAGCGAGCCCTGGCTGCAGTCCCATTTAGGTGGCTCTAAATTAGCTTTGCTTTGGGAAAGCTGGCTTTGACCTTTTGAACTGCAGACTTTCACGTCCTCCAGACAAACTGGATTGTCCAACTTGTGCCTCCCTTTCCTCTGGCGAATCTGATGCACCTCTGTCTCCCAAGGACAATGGAAGCAGCAGTGACAAGGAGACCGCTGTGCCATAGCTGTGTGCTAACATAGCAAATGCATTATTGCTGTTCCCTGACAGCATCCCTTAACCTGTTTACAGTGGAGGATGATGCACCTATTCAAAGAAGGATTTCCTCGACCTTAAAGATGAGAAAACATAGAGCTGATGCTGGCTGCATCTGCTGCTTTCAGTGCACAGTGATCTGGCGAGAGCCTTGCTGCACTGTCTTCTGCTTTACGTCCCTGTGTCCTCCCTGGTGGCTGTGGGTCGGGGAACAGCACTGCTGGCTCAGCAGGCTTCGCTCGGGTGGCATCGCAAGCTCCCCAGAAAGCTTTGGGAATGAAAAGCCGGTCACAGCTCATTGTTTGCAGTGGGTTTGTTTAATGTTCAAGCAATGAAATGGGAAACGCCGTGCAGGCAACCAGGAAACCAGTTGTCATTTATGGCTTTCAGGGTGCACATCGGGTTCATGCCCCAGTGATTTTCTCCTTTTTTTGCTCTTCTGGAAAACTTCCCGAGAGCAATGTCCGCATTTAGCAGCCAGAACCCTTGGAGGACTTTTTTATATTCCATTTTTCAGGTGGTGTGAAAGCACAAGGAAAGACCAGAGTCGTGTTTGAACGCTGAGGCGGTAGTTCTTGGGGCAGCGGGAGCAGAAATGTCACCATTTCGGCTTTCTCCCTGCGTTACAGCCCGAGCAGTGCTCGCCAGTGTCGCAGCTTCCTCTAGTGGCCACGCTTGAAATGGTTTCGGAGGAGAAACCAGTATTGGGTTGAAAGGCAAGGAGGACATCGGAGTTGGTGTTTTCTCATTCCTTCAGTTCTTTGATTTGGGTGACGGGCAGGAGGGATCCCTTCTGATAGCTCTCTGGAGTCTTTCCTTGGTACTGTTTTCTTTTGGTTGAAAATTTTATTTATGCAATATGTTGTAGCTTTACGGCATCTTGTAAAGATGGGTCTTATGGATTTTGCTTTGAGCCTTACATGCAAGTTTTCCAATGGATGCATACTAATGTACATGTGCATGCTTACTTGGATGGGAAACTAAACTAGGGATGCCCAATGATTCTTCCTATCCCTTCAACCATGGAATATCCCCCAAAGCGAAGATCACCTCCATAGAACAGAATACCTTACCCTTTGTGGCTGCATCTGTAAATCTTTTGAGTTTTTGAAGGATTCATCCAGGGCCCTGTGCATCCAACTGATGCCACACAGGTGACCAGGAGGAAATGAATGAGCATGTGTACATCTGAAACCTGCCCTGGAGTTAGTCCCTGGAGCTGAGTTGAAGCTGTGAGATCTCTTACTCTCCCAAGCTTGCTTCTGCAAGGCAGATGGTCCGCCTCCACGTTTTATCTGTGAATTGGTAACTTGGAAAAAGGAGCTGTGTTCAGTCAACTATTGCGTTTGCTGAGACTTTGGTTCTGAAAAAGAGGTTTAGGCAGCAAAATGAAGCTGGCCTGGGTAATGGCTAGGACCTGGCAGCTTGAGCTCAGCTGTTGGTTTACGTACTTTGCTGCGGAGCAGGTTTGTGTAGCCCCCACTGGGGACTGTATTGCATCTTTGCTGGTCTCCTTCGCTCGTGCGATTGAAGTTCAGGGGATGACTTGGTAAGCAGTCATGTGCTATGCAGAGAGAATTTGAGTGTCTTAACCTTTTTAAGTGGCTCTTGTTTGAGTTTTGAGTTAATCAATCGGACTTCTTCCCCTGATACTTCTTCCCTGGTGAATGCATAAATAGATGTTTAACCTTTCCCTTTCCCAAGAACCTGTTGGTAGGAATATAGCTTCTCCTGGTGCTCAGTTGTCTTTTATCGTGGGAGGGTTTTTTGATTTTTTTTTTCTTTTAATCCATTTTATGTGCCTGCTTTTCCCCCAAGGAGGGAGGTTGGAATATCTGTGACCTGTACCTGCCTTATAGGGAGAGGATGGCGAAGGAGAGACTGGATTGTGAGGGTTAAAGGATCAATATTTCTGCAAAGAGACTCAAATGTGTTAGTTGCTACTGAAGTATTGTTCTTTTTATTACCTAAGCCATGCTGTTCACTCGGAGAAAAACCAGCCCAGGGCTTGGTATTACAGCTGTCTGTTCTCTCAGCCATTTTCTCCTGAAGTCTTTCCTCTGTCCCTCCGTGTGATGCTGCTCAGCCCTCTCGGGTGGTATCTTGACTGTGAAGTATCATTAATGAATGATCGTTAATGAACGCATTGCCTAAATTCAGCTTCTGGGAGGGCTGCCATCAGTCTTTCTGGGAAGTTTGTCTTTCTCCCAAACTTGGCTCATCTTGAAATGCCGCACACAGGTAGCAGAACAGGTTTAGATTCCTGTTACTGAACAGGACCAAAGGTGAATACATTAGTGGAAATCCTGAGAGCTTTGAAGTTGGCAATTACAGGCCAGGGTATGGAAAAGGCTAATTGTAAAGAAGGGATCTAATTTGTTTTTCTTCCATAAGTGAATGTGATTTTACAGTTGAAAGGCCCAGATGCATCTGTGTTGTCTCAAGCTCTCCTCCCATGCGATTCTCCTTGTTGTTACTTGTACTGGTGTCTTTGATACTGAACATTTATGATATGGCAGAAAAACAAAGGTGCTTCGGGGCTCTGGCCACCGGGGATTCGGTTGCTCTGACCAGAGGGGTTGATCTTGCTGTGTAATTGCTTCTTCAGGTTATTTTTATGGATATCCATTCAGTCCCTCTTTATATCTCATCCGGGTGTAACCTTACAGGTGAAGAACTACAGCAGTGCTATGTGACCTGAGGAGTGCTCATGTCTTACATTAACGTGCACTACGAATGTATACAGAATAAATGGAATATGATGATTATCCAGTGGTCCTGTCTTTTGTGTGTGGTGCAAAGAGACAACTGCACATTTCAAAGTGAGCTTTACTTTTTATTTAAAATGGAAAGCCAGGCCAACAATCACCAGCTGTCCTCATGCAACTCAAGCTGGACTTCTTGCAACCTTTTTTTTCCAGGTCTCCCTTCCCTGAAGGAATAACACCTATGTCCTTCTGTATTTTATCTGGAGCAATGGTTGGTGTCTTCCGCCTGGCTAGTCTCACTGCAGTAGGCTTAAAAAATAAATGAAGAGAAACATGTAAGCAGAGGCAGACACCTTTCCCTCCCTGATGGCTGGTGACCCATGGGGATATCTTTGCAGGGCAATTCCATGTGCTGCTTGTTTGAGCTGGAAGCTGAACTCACAGAAATGCTTGAAGGAGGTTCTCTGGCCCATGTGATACAGGACCTGAGGCTCTGAAGCCACTGACTCTTTCATGGTGTTTCTCTTCAGGGCAGAACCATCGCTGACAGTTGGTGATAAGGGTATAGACCAGACTTCCACTGAGCTGAGCATCAGGAGGAAATCATGAAGTTGCCTTGGAAATTGATGTGCTACGAATGTAGTTTGAACACAGCAGGAATATACATGATCTCTGGAGTACCTACCCTTTAAGATGGGTTGTTTCCACCATGGGTAATTTAAGCTAATAGTTTGGAGTGGTGGAATTTGCGGGCTGGTGGGATATGAGGTGCTTTTGCCAATGTTCTACAAGATGTGGCTTCACTCTTCCTGGCTGTGCTGATCTGCTCTAGGCACAGGGCCTTTCCATGGCTTCTCTTGCCATCGCTCTGTTCAAAGCATTGATTCGCTTGTTTTTCCAAACTCTACAGCAGCTGAGAGCTAATCATGTGGTAACACGCACAGTTTTAATTTCTTGGCTTATAAAATTTGCCCTGAGAACTCCTTCCCAAGCAGGAGAACAGCTAATAGGGCCATCTGTGCCTTCCTAAGTGAGCGTGCCTTCCTAAGTGAGCGTGCCTTCATGTGCGGTGTCCTTCCAACTCAAACCCATGTGTTTCTTTCCTTCAGGGTCGTTCCATGACTTTCTAACATGCTGGAGGTAAGAACTGGAAGGGGAACAGAGGAGATATAACATGGGTTTATCATCAGTTGTGTTTATTTCCATCCCATCCTAGGAAACCACAATGAAACATTTTTCATTTCTCTTTCTAGGAAGATTTTGATAGCCCTGTCAGAAAGAAGTTGAAAATAGCTTGAAAGTAGCATGGCATTTGTCACTGGTATTTGACTTGGAGTTTTCAGGATAGTCCTTAACACTGTAGGAAAATCTCTTGTGATGGGTGCATTTCTAAACTTCAGGTGCGTGAGTGAACACTGATGCAGGAAGGTGGGGACCTTTTTGGGGTGTGTAAGGAGGTGGTGTAGAGCTCCAGCATCAGCTTGGGGGCTGAGACTGAGCAGGGTGACTGGAGGTCTGTTCAGAAACTGCCTGCAAGAGAAGATTGTCATGAAGTGGCTGATGCTCTCCCTAGTTTGGGAAGTTACATGTTAGACCTAGAGCCCAGCAGTGTATTTCAGGAGTTCTTCTCATGGTTACGTAGGAAAAGAGGAATATTTGTTTTAATGTGGATGGAAGCTGTTCATCTGTGTACTATAAACTCTGTTTTGGAAATAAAACACTAAAACCAGCTTGTGCAGCACTGAGTAAAGGATATGTGTGCTTGTGTGCTGTTCATAAACACAGCTGCTTTGGACACATGCATGCAGTGTGGTATGCTTCCTCCGACAGCTTTTCTTGGTTGGAGAACCCAAGCAGAGAGCGATTGTGCTCCAGGCAAAGTATATAGCTATTTTAAATTAATCACATAGAGCATGACTGTTTAAATGATCAAGGGGGAGAGCATTAACTCAGATGGGATTTGGCACCTTTGGGAAGGGTTTTAGCTGACATGGTGCTTGCGACAGCAACAGGCTTTAATGACCAGGGGAAGGTCCTGGCAGTCCCACATTCATGTTTATTAAGTTCTGTGCTACCATTTGTTGAGGTAAATAGCAATGGCCTGTGTCTGTGGCAGAGGCACAGGAACCCGGGTGGTATGTTGTCCTGGAGTTGGGACCAGTCACTTCTCTCTGTTTTTGCCATGGGTAAAGCAGAGCCTAGGGCAGATTAGGAAATTCAGGGTGATAGCAATGTCTTTGAAAAGATTTCTGTCCCCTGATGGCTCTGGGAGTGGTGTGGGCAGACAGGAGAGGTCTTTGGGTCCCGGGAAAGGCTGGATCCCACCTTAGGGCCCATTTCTAATCCTGCAAAACTCTGTCAAGAGCTACTGGCTCTTGGGAGATGCTACCCACCTCTGCAGTGACTGTTGGTTTAATAGGATTTGTTGGCTCATGTCAAAAGTGTTTAAGCCCTCCAGATGGCCAGGACAGCTGCTGCTCACGGCTCATCTCATTTGCTGGTTTTGCACCACCGCAGCATCCCAGGAAAGGTGGCGGAATTGGCCATGGGATGCAAAGGGAATCTGTACTCATCTGGGAGAGACAGTGTTCTGGGCTGGAGCTGTTTGCATGTGGGCTGGGTGACTGCACCAACACAGAAAAGAAACTGAAAGCAGAGGAGGAAAAATGCCCAGAGCCTGGGCCCCAGGAGAAGTCCTGCCTTGGAGCAACGTGAGTACATGCTGTTGGCCGAGTCGTGCTCCGCGTAGGGACACGGGATCTCTGTTATTAGACACTGTAAATCCTGGATTCCCGTTAGACTAAATGCCTCGGCAAACAAGTGCTGTCTAACTTCGGGTCAAGAAGTGCCAACAGTAGAATGTGTTTGTGTGTGCTGTAGAGGGCACCTTATTCCTTTGTCTTTTGGCAAGTCTGAGTCCCCGTGGGGACCTGCAGATAACACTCGGTATATTGACGTTTTGATAACTGCTCTTTGCTTTCAGCCAGAATTTGCTTTTTATCCAATCTTAATAAGTTGATCTTTCTATCAATCCTGCTAGCAAACAAGATAATTGCTTTATTATAGTCTCAATATCCAGCAAAGGACACACACTCCCTGGTGCTCCCGAGGGAATCAAATCTGTGCAGAGTGTTGACACGGGATAAACGCAGCGATAGCGATGCTGGGCTATCGGTGGATGATGGAGAGCGCGATTTCCCCACTGTGAAGAGCCAGGCTGCTTGGAGCAAGGCCAGAGGAGGTCTAGAAAATATTTGGGTTATAGCTGAAAACAGTTTGGTCCATTTGCTAGAAAATATTTAGGCTATAACTGAAAACGTTTTGGTCTGTTTGGGTGTTTGTTGGTGGTTTAGGAGGTCTGTGTTTGTGGTTCTTCTTTTCACAGAAAAAAAAAAAAGCAAACAAGGAATTTCCTGACTTTCTGGGCTAGTGTGAGGACCCAGTGGGTGGGTTAAAGCCCGAGGGCTTCCTCTGCGGGTGGGTTAAACCTCCCCCATGCAGGGAGGCACACCACCTGCCTTTTAATGCAGGATGGAAAGGGAATCAGTTGCTCCACAAAATGAAAAAAAACTTTTAAAAACCAAAAAATATGTGATTTCTGTCCAAAATAGTATGAAAGCAGAGGGAGGATTGAGCTGTATGACATATGGAAACGAGCTGTACGTGGAGGAGAGGATAGTGAAGGACTGGGAGGCTGATGAAGAGGTGGAGAAGCACAGACCAGAAGGCAGAACAGTGCTGGAAACCACCAATGAGAAAACCAGAGAAGAGACCTCATGGGCTCACCGGGCCCCTGGGACAAGGAGCAAAGCAGCCAGCTCCAGCTCTTTGCGCCATGCCCTGGAAAAGTGTCAACACCAGTAGCCATCCCTCCTCCACGCCAGAGGTCCCCCCGGGCGGGTGGCTGGGCTGGCCGGGCAGAAGAACGGCAGAAAAAAGTCTGATGGGTTTCCATCCTGCACCAAGAGCCGTGAGCACCTTTGTTTTGGGAAAAGGTTTGAACAGGTTTTGACGAACACAGATAAGGTCACCCCACAGTGACGTTTGGGTCACTCCTCTCTTTGCTGTGATAAGAGCTCGCCTCTTATCAGATGGTAACGCTTTGATCTTGCTGTTGAAGACATGTGTTGCTCTATTCTCACCCAAGCGCCCTGCTAAGGACACAAACTCCTCAAAATCCTCATGGCCCAAAATACAAAGAAACCCTTGAAGCCGGGGGGTGTGCGTGGTGGTAATGGAAAATGGAGGTCAGCAGATAAAGAGAGGGGTCACTGCTTCCCAGTATAAAACGGGGGAGCCTTGGCAGCTCAGCCTGTCTGCTGTGGTTTCTGAGAAGGTGTGTGTGGACTGGTGGACAACTCCTGCACCATGAAGTGGCTCATCCTGGCCCTGGTCTGTCTCCAGCTCTCAGAGGGGCTGGTGAGGTGAGTGTCCTGCAGCAGAAAGACTGGGGAGAGGGTAGATAACAAAAGCTGGCTGCAGTTGTAACATGCACAGGCTGCGCTGCGTCCCCAAGGCTGCTGATGAAGTCTAACCAGGTATGACTCCAGCCTCCTGCACCTCCACAGATCATCATGGTCCCGGTCCAGGCTGCATCACTCTCTGGGAGGACAGCCCCTGGGGATGTACAAGGCAGCCGAGTGGAGGGCTCCCATCGTGGCAGGGTTCAGAGGAGTCCAGAGAACAGATCACTTGAAAATGCCCAAATCTTCTGATTTCCTGCTGTGTTTTGTTTGTTTGTTTGTTTTCCCTCTGTGCAGAATCAAACTGAAGAAAGCCAAGTCTATACGGGAGAAAATGAGGGAGGCTGGAGTGCTGGAGGACTTCCTGAAGAAAATTAAATATGATCCAGTTAAGAAATACCACTTCAGTGAGGACTATGTTGTGTATGAGCCAATAACCAGCCACCTGGATGTGAGTACCCCAGGTTCCCCTCTTGCTGCCTGTCCGTACACCACACTCCCCTTTCCCTCCTTCCCAGCTGCCAGAGTGATCTGTTCACCCCTGAGCCTCTAGGAGTGAGAGATTCCTTTCTTTCCACTCTTTTTTAAGCTTCTATTTTAGACTTTAGAAAAGTTTCCCCCACCATGAAAAGCGATGTTTTTCTGTGTGACAAAAGACATAACAAAATAAATATTTAATATTACATCTTTCAGGAGGAAAAGCAGGGTGAGACTTCAGTCCGTTCCTGCCTACTTTGTTATTTGCAGGAATGAGCCTGGCATTCCCCACCACCCTGCAAAGCACTGGGATGCTGGTGCAGGGCTGGGAGGCGAAAGCCTGGTCTGACCCTGTGGCCAACGGAGATACCCCATCTCTTGTCTGCAGTCCTCCTACTTCGGGGAGATCAGCATCGGGACACCCCCGCAAAGCTTCTTGGTGCTCTTCGACACCGGCTCCTCCAACCTGTGGGTGCCCTCCACCTACTGCCAGACACCGGCGTGCTGTGAGTACCGCAGCCGTGTTGCACAGAGCTGCCCCAGCAGCACAGCGCAGGGGGGGAAATCGTGATGCCAGACCAAAAATGATCCCGGCGTGCTGCTCTGGGATAGCTGCTCCCCGGTACCAGCTGATGCCTTCCTTGGGAAACACAGAGCCCTTCGCCATTATGTGCCTGGCTAATGAAGATGGCCAAATCACTATGGCCATCGTGGGTGTACCCAGATTGCAGAAATCTCCGTGGTTGTGCCTGACCTTTCGAGGCTGGGCAGAGGGAACAGCAAAGCTACAAATTGCGGAGCTGATGTCCCACTCCCCGGCAGAGCTCGTCCGATGTAACTCGCTGATGGTGGGAGAGCGATGGGGATTTAACTGCTGATGGCTTTGCTCACGCTGGGTGGCTGATGTGGTTGTGATCACAACAGCTGTTCCCTGGAGAGGGATGCAGGCAAAATCAGGATGCAAACCCTGCCGTCGAGATAACCGCGAGGCAGAGGAACAGCCTGTTTCGCTCTTCACGATTTGCTCTCTGCTGGGGAAGCTGCTTTCCCAGGCGTTATCCTGGCAGAGCAACTGGTGGTTAAATCCCACCGGGGCCAGACAAGCATATGCCCAGGAGCTTTGCCCTCTTCTCTCTCACGCAGCTAATCATGCAAAGTTCAAGCCCAGCGAGTCCTCCACCTTCGTCTCCAATGGCCAGTCCTACACCCTCTCCTACGGCAGCGGTGCGCTCACAGTGGTGCTGGGCTATGACATGCTGATGGTGAGTGCACCTTGTGCTGTCCTTGTCTTCCTGGGCGCTGTGTCCCCAGCACCAGCTGGGTGCCCCGATGGAAGGAGCCTGGGGGACAGTCTAAGGTATACCAGCTGGGTATTTGTATGAACCCAGTTCCTGCTGATTTCCCCAGCTGCCTGGTGATGTTTTCACCAGCTATGACCTTGCAGTGTGTTCTTTGGGCTTTCAGTGCATCAGTCATCCCATCTGACGGCTGCTTGGGTTTGCCTAAGCATGCAGGCTGACCTGGCGTCCCCTTCCCCTCCAGATCCAGAGCATTGTGGTCACAAACCAGGAGTTTGGGCTCAGCGAGAACGAGCCAACTGAGCCTTTCTACTATGCCGATTTTGATGGAATCCTGGGAATGGCCTACCCCTCGCTGGCAGTGGGAGGGACACCCACCGTGCTGCAGGGCATGCTGCAACAGGACCAGCTCACCCAGCCCATCTTCAGCTTCTACTTCTCTCGGTAAAAATCTGCTGGGACCCTCTGCACATCCTATGTGCACCGGTGTCCCTCTGCCTGTCCTCATGCAGGTTCCTTGTGAATTTGTCCCTTGCTATCCCATGCGTATCGCACCGATTTACAATCTCTGCTGCTGTAACTCTGTGTTTTTGCAGCCAACCCACCTACGACTATGGGGGAGAGCTCATTCTCGGAGGAATTGACACTCAGTTCTTCTATGGGGACATTATGTGGGCACCAGTGACCCAGGAGCTTTACTGGCAGGTGGCAATTAACGAGTGAGTTGTGTTTGTACCTGATGGGCATCATCCTCCTGGGCAGCTCATGTAATGAGGGTGGGTACGACTGTCCTGCAGATGAAGCTGCAGCTATTGCAGCAGGCATGGGCTCAAGGCAGGGGTTAGGTATGGCATTTCAGAGCATCCCAGACTTATGGATCCAGCCAAGACAGGTTTTGTTGCTAGTGGGTGCTTAAAGTGATGTCCTTCTCCCTGTTCTTCTCCCAGGTTTGCTATTGGGCAGTCAGCGACCGGCTGGTGCAGCCAGGGCTGCCAGGCTGTCGTGGACACGGGGACGTTCCTGCTGACGGTGCCCCAGCAGTACATAGAGAGCTTTGCTCAGGCCCTTGGTGCCCAGATGACCAACTACAGTGTAAGTGCACAGGGAATGCTTTGGAGGTGCATGCAGAGCAGGGAGGGGCTTGCAAGTGAGCCAGAAGCTGTGGGCTTGACCAGGTCCCACAAAACTTGTGTGGCATCTACAGAACATGGTACTGCAGGCGTGTGAGGGAAGGATGAGGCGACGTGGCACTGCCAGGGGATAAAGTGTATGTTACCCCTGCATACGGGGGTATCTCTCCTCTCACAGTGGGCGCTCTTCCAGCCATAACCTCCTCTTCACCCTCTCTCCGCAGTATGCAGTTGACTGCAATGAGATCCAGAACATGCCCACCATCACCTTCGTCATCAATGGAGCTCAGCTCCCGCTTGATCCCTCTGCCTACGTCTTGAACGTATGTAGTAGCTGAGCAGCTTCATCCTGCTGAGTCCTTGAGGGCCAGGAAAGGACCTGGTGCTTCTTGACAAGTAGCAATGCTCTCCCTACCTGTCCAGGCAGATCCCACCTCCCTGCAGCCCACCTGGCAGGGTCCTGGTGCTTGTTTGAGGCTCTGACTCCCCGTTATTCCCCCCTTACAGAACAACGGCTACTGCACTCTTGGGATTGAGGAGACCTATGTGCCTTCCCAGAACGGGGAGCCGCTCTGGATCTTGGGTGATGTCTTCCTCAAGGAGTATTACACTGTCTTTGACATGGCTAACAACCGCATCGGCTTCGCCTCGTCAGCATAGAGGAGCAGAGCAGCAAAATCCAGCCCCTCTCCTGGCCAAACACACTTTAGCCAGCAGTGCTGGAGTGCTACGGGGTTCTGATGGACCTTTATGTTCCTTTACATGCCTGCATGGCTTCCCACCCCTCCAGGATTTCTGTGAGTGTTTTCACAGTCTCCTGTTGTTACAAATAAACCCCAACATCCCAAATAGTCTCTGACCTTCTGAGTTTGTTGAGTGACAACTGAGCACGGACTGATGGGTTGCATGTCTCAGACACTCTTTCTCCAGCAAGAAAGATAAGCGCTGTGATAAACTCCTAGGCAGATTTCCGCAGAGTCAGCATGGGGAAGGTGGTGGGGAAGCTGTCCCTGGGCTGCTTCAAATATTTATGTTTGTTGCAAAGGGGTATGACATGCTGTCGACTCCTAATGGCTGCGGGACTGAGTCCCAGCCTTTATCTATAGTGAGTTATTGAGCTTGGGGGTGGCTCCAATGAAGGCAGCAGGCTCTGAGCTGCAGCTCAGCTCACAGCCCTGTGGGTGCGGGGACAGGAGTGACCAGCCCTTCCCCATGCTGGTGCCTGGGGTAGCTCCTGCAGATGGTGCAGCCCAGCTTCTGAGCCCTTGGGTATGAAGATGTCCCACAGACCAGCCCTGTCCCCTCTTGCAAGACTTGCGTGACTCAGCCGGGGCCTGTAGACTTTGTGTGTTGGAAATCAGGCAGCTGCCGTCCCCCAAATCCCGGCTGCTGCCTCTGGGCCTGGCTGCACCCTGCTGTGGTGGGTTGACCCCTGCTGGATGCCAGGTGCCCATGCCAGGTGCCCACTCTCCTCCTCAGGTGGACAGGGGAAAGAAAATATGATGAAAGGCTTGTGGGTCGAGATAAGGGCAGGGAGAGATCACTCACCAATTACCATCACCGGCAAAACAGACTGGACTTGGGGAAATTAGTTTACTTTATTAACAATCAAATCAGAGTAGGGTAATGAGAAATAAACCCAAAACTTAAAAACACCTTCCTCCCACCCTTCCCTTCTTCCTGGGCTCAACTTTACACCCAAGTTCTCCACCTCCTTCCCTCCCAGCAGCACAGGGGGATGGGGAATGGGGGTTGGGGTCAGTTCATCACATGTTGTCTCTGCTGCTCCTTCCTCCTCAGAGGGAGGAATCCTCACGCTTCCCCTGCTCCAGCATGGGGTCCCTCCCACAGGAGACAGTCCTCCACGAGGGACACAGTTCTCCACAAACTTCTCCAACGTGAGTCCTTCCCACGGGCTGAACTCCTCCATGAACTGCTCCAGTGTGGGTCCCTTCCACAGGCTGCAGTCCTTCAGGCACAGACTGCTCCAGCGTGGGTCGCCCATGGGGTCACAAGTCCTGCCAGAAAACCTGCTCCATGGGCTCCTCTCTCCACAGATCCACAGGTCCTGCCAGGACCCTGCTCCAGTGCAAGCTTCCCACAGGGTCACAGCCTCCTTTGGGCATCCCCCTGGTCCGGCATGGGGTCCTCCTGGGCTGCAGGTGGATATCTGCTCCACTGTGGACCTCCATGGGCTTCAGGGGGATATCTGCTCCACCGTGGACCACCATGGGCTGCATGGGGACAGCCTGCCTCACCATGGTCTTCACCACAGGCTGCAGCGGAATCTCTGCTCCGGTGCCTGGAGTACCTCCTCCCCCTCCTTCTGCACTGACCTTGGTGTCTGCAGGGTTGTTTCTCTTCCATGTTCTCACTCCCCTCTCCGGCTGCAGTTTCTGTGCCGCAGAAAATTTTTTCCCTTCTTAAATATGTTATCACAGAGGCACTACCACCATCGCTGATGGGCTGCCTTGGCGAGCGGTGGGTCCATCCTGGAGCCGGCTGGCATTGGCTCTGTCGGACATAGGGGAAGTTTCTAGCAGCTTCTCACAGAAGCCACCCCTGTAACCCCCCTCTACCACAACCTTGCCATGCAAACCCAACCCACCCACTTCTGTCCATCTTGTTCTCAAAGAGGGACAAGCCCCAAACTAGTGTCCCGAGCCCGATTCCTGCAAGGGCTTGGCTTTGCAGGTGAGAAGCACCACACACCAGGCTGCAGTGCAGGCGATCAGGACACCAGAAGGTCACTGGGGTTGTTGGTCTTAAACACCAACTGCAGCCCTGGGGACAGGAGTTCGCTGAGGGATTCCCCAAAAAAACGGTTCTGCTCTGTGCTGTTAGGTGCTGGTGCATGTCTGCAAATGCCGTGCGAGTCCTTAACAGGGTGGTACGGCTTCATTCTCCTCCAGCCCCTGTTTGCTGCTGGGCTGCACTAAGTCACTTCAGGGAGATGCTCACCGGCACCTACTCAGGTACGTATAGAGCTAGCTGGTGGCAGTGGACATTGCTTTGCTTGCAGTTTGTGGTGACTTTGGAGTGACTGCAGGGACACGCTGTTCTGGCTCTCGCTGCTGCTGGTACTTGCAGGGCTGAACTGATCGCTCCGAGTGGCTGAGGATAAAGCTGCAGGGCCGGTCAGTCCCCACCTCTGTCCCTCTTGCTGGGCATCGGGAAACCTCATCAGAAGTGTGTGTTGGAAGCCACTAATCTTCCTTGCAGCTGGATAAGGTTTAACAAAGTCCCGTGATTAAGTCAAAGTGGGAATATGAGGCCAGATTAGGTTAGCCATGACACCCAAATGACCCCTAAATCCTGAAGTGGGGCTATTCAGTCAGGTAAAACAACAGCCGGAGTATTGGGAATCATGGTCTGTGGCCAAAGGGGACAGGGAACACCTTGGCCGGGAGAGGGTCAGGTAACATCGCTCTTTCCCGGGATCCAAACTTGTTTCTTAGAAGCTCTTTATCATTGGAGCTCATTATCAGATATATTAATAGCTCTGTCATTTCACCAGAGAAAGGACACAAACTCCTCTGTGCTTTGTGTCAAAATATTGACACAGGCTGAGTGCAGCGAGACGGAGATTAGCTAGGCATGGATAGCAGGGACAGGCATTTCTCCTCCCCTCTGAAATGGGGAGGTTTCTGAGAGCTGAAGCTGGTCTGGCAGCAGCAGTGGCAGGGACAGGTGAAGGCTGACCATGTCCCTGCTGGTCTTTTTGCTCCCTGCAGGATCTGGCCAAGCAAAGGCAGATCCATTGGGATGCAATGGAGGAGGAAGTGGCACTGGGGGGGTTTCCTGAGCCACCACGGGCTCAAAGCACCGGTCCAACACCGACAGCTTGGGTGGAAGCAGTAGGGCTCTGCTGGGGTCCATCCCCACTGTTAGCAGGGACTGGGGAGTCTGCAAGTGCCCTATGGCAAAGGACAGTGGGGCTGACCCCTGCCTGCTCCCTGGGGCACGTATGTTGGTGACCCCTGTGGGGTCAATTCAGATCCAGAGAAAGATTTTGGTCCCAGCGAAATGGAAGCAGGACCACAGTGTGTGGCGGGTGCTCGAAGCAATACATGTTGAAGCATGTGGTGAAGGTGGAGCTGGCCCAGTGCTGCATGCCCCAGGCAGAGGGGCCTGAGCAGCCTCGGGCTTTCGGTCCAGCTGGGACTCCTTTGCTGAGAGCTTTGCACAGAAAACCTCCCATGGCTGTCTCCTCAGATTTTCCGTGGGAGATGAGGCCACTAGCCAGTGCAGATGAGGCTTCCAGTGATGGGGACAAATCACCATTCCCCGGCAGCGCATGGCAGAGTTTCTGCAGGCAGTGAGTGCTCAGGCGTCACAGTACAAGGCTGAGCAGCATCCTCGGGGTAGCAGAAGCCAGGATGGCAGGGACTGTCTGTCTGGTAGCACCTTCCCAGGGGAGGAAAGCATCTCTCCTGACTAAAAATCCCCTGCAAATGAGTGTCGAAATACATGCTCCCCTGCATCTCTCCAGCCTGGGAATGACCAGCACCACTCAAAATGTATGGGAGACGTTACCTCTAACGCACCAGATGTGTGACACGAGCACCCTTGGTGTAACTCTGACACAGATAATAAACTGCAGCAAATCAACGTGTCTTTTGGAGATGGTTGAGTGGTTGTAACTGGGCAAGTAAAGGCCTGGTACGTCTTTCAGGGCTGCTATAGTGAGCAGTTTCTAGCCCCCATCTCAGCTTCTTTGGGGGTATTAGCAGAGGTGGAGAGCAGAAGGGGCAGGATGACAAAAGGACAAATGTCTGGAAAGAGAGATGTTTTGGGGGTATGTACTGGTTCCCAGGAGGCTTGGAGCTGGGCTGAAAAACCACCCCTGGTGTTTCCTGCCAGCTGCATTGAGGGAATTGGATGTAACAGTCTGTAGGTTTGGGTGGAAGAAATACTGCTGGCCCGTGGCACTTCCTTGGCTGCCTGGATGGGTCAAAAGAGGAACAACAGCATCACAAATTTCCATTTGCTATAAAGGGTGTGTTTTGCCTTTGTTTTCTGGAAAGGTCAAGCTGGTGCTGAAGGCAAGAGAAAATACTTTGACTTCTTGATAACAGCATTTTGCTTTTTATCAGATGTCACATATTTGGTCTCGGTATCAGAGGTGCTGGGCAATCTGTTAGTGCTCGAACAACTGCGTAAAGAGGCAAAATCAGGGCGGCTGCAGTGATAAACACACCGCAAGCGTTAGTGTTGGGTGGGTGCAGCGATAGAGGAAAGGGGTGTCTGGAGCAAGGGACTGGGCACGGCTCCTGGCTATATACACCCTGCCCTGGCCGAGGTAGTGCAGGAACTGCCACGGAGTCACCAGCACCCGGGGCCATGAGGTGGCTGGTGCTAGCCCTGCTCTGCCTCCGGCTCGGGGAAGGGGTAGTGAGGTAAGCCCTGGGGCCGGGATGGGTGTGAGGGTGCAGGGTCTGGCCGCAGACCCAGCACATGGGGGTGCACTTGTGGATGGGGCCGCCTGGCCACTCAGCATCTCGGTGCCATCTCCATCCTGTGCAGGATCCCCCTGAGGAAAAGCAAGTTGGTGTGGGAGTTGATGAGAGAGAAGGGGGTGCCAGAGGGTTTCCTGAAAAACTTCAAAGGGGACCCCGGTACGAAATACCAGCTCAGTAACACTGTGGCTTACAAACCGCTAACGAACTACCTGAATGTAGGTATTAAAGCTTTTCCTTCCTCCTCCGAGCCACCTGGCTCTGGTTTTTGGGGATGCTCTCCTCTTTTCCTGGCTGCCTGGGGGAAGCTCTGCAGCAGGCGGCTCGGCTCCCTCCCCGCTCGCAAGTGGAGGGGCTGTGCTGGGCATGGCCAGGAGTTTTGCTGTCTTTGTAGCCTGGCTCTGAGGGCTGGGTGATGTTGGGAGATGAAGGCAGGAGGCAGCACATCTTATTCTGAATTGATTTCCCTTCTCAGAAAAAGCAGAGTTTGATGGTTATAGGGCAGATCTATTACTCCTGTCTTTGCTGCTGACTTTCTTATGTTGTAAACAAATATTTGCCTCTTTCTCTGCTTTAGCTTCCCTGGATGCACTCAAGGACTATGTTACTATATGACCTCTTAGCAGTCTGGGTTTCTCAGCTAGCAGAGGACAGAGAGCTCAAAACTCTCATTCGAAAAACAGGCAAAACCAGAAATCCACCGTTGCTCTCATTCACAGTCCTTCTACTTTGGAGAGGTCAGCATGGGGACCCCTCCGCAAAAATTTCCTGGTGGTCTTTGACACTGGCTCTGCCAATCTGTGGGTGCCCTCCACCTACTGCCAGACTCCAGCCTACAGTGAGCATCCCTCTGGGGACGCAGCAGTGCCAGAGGGCTGGGGGTCTCCACACCTCGGTGCTCTCGGACGTCCCTTGCACGCTGCGGGCTGGAGCTATGGTGGGGAAATTGGGGAGAGCCGATGTGGTTTGGTGTTTGCTCTCTGCTTGGTGACACCAGCAGGGCTGGTTTTGGATGGCGCCTTCCCCATGAAGCCTTTTGCTGGGGATTTCTACCTGTGTGGGGACAGGGATGCTGAACCGAGGGCAGGATGTGACCTGGGGGCTGTGACCTTCTCTCTGTGCAGTGAATCATAACAGGTTCAACAGCAGCCTGTCATCCACCTTCTCGGACATTGGTGTGACCTACACCCTCAGATATGTGTCGGTGGTGTTGGGGTACGACACTGTGACTTCTGATGTGTTGGTGTGTTGCTGCAATCAGAGAAAGAAGTGACTGCAGTTGTGATTAGTCCAATTTTTTTTAAAATTAGAGGGTGGCTGAAAGTACCTTCTTATTTTGGATATTAGTGCCTGAATCTCCCATGTTGAGTTTATGGTGTGTCAGCACAATTTTACTCAGAGACTGGGATACAAAACCAAACTCAGTCCAAGTCTTCTGGGCTTTTTATCACTGCTTTGGGCTAAGGGATGTCTTTGGCCATAAGTGTTTGCTTTTTACACTGATGGCTGAGCTTTGTCATTACAGGGCATAAGAAATGTTCTGTTGTGAGACTTGCATGCAGTGGAAGTGTGATTTTAAACTAATTTAACTGAGGCAAACTGTTTTTGTGGGTATTTTTATGAAATAATAAGGGTGATGGGACAAAGTCTATGAGGTAGGCTGCTCCCAACTCCATCTCCCAACTGCCATGGGGAAGAGCTCAGCACCTCTCAGTGCAGATTTACCTTCGTGACCTTCCTGGCTACCCCTACCTCTCCCCGGAAACTCCCTGGTGGGATGTTAGTGTCAAGGGGGATGTCCAAAACACTGGCATCTCCCAGCATCTTTCCTCTCCCTCTAGGTCCAGAACATCATCGTTAGGAACCAGGAAGCCTGACCCTGGATGAGCCCAGCAGCCCCTTTTACTACCTGGACTTCAATGGGATTTTGGGCATGGCTTACCCAGCCATTGCCATCTGTGGTTACAACACACTGATGCAGAACATGCTGCAGCAGAGCCGGCTCAGCAAACCCATCTTCATCTTCTATTTCTCACGGTGAGACCTCTGACAGCGGGACTCTCTCTTGCACACATGCAGCCTGGATCCATCCTTTTCGTCATTCACTATCCATCCACATGGTCTCCCCATGCATCTGTATGCTACACCACTTTCTACTGAGCAGCCTGCCTGATTCGGAGTCTGATTTTGTGTCTTTCCAGCAACCTGACATATAGTTACGGTGGGGAAGTCATCCTTGGAGGCATTGCCCCCCCAGCTGTACTCCGGGGAGATTACATGGGCTCCTGTGGTCAAGGAATTTACTGGAAGATTGGTATTGACAAGTAAGTGCTGCACCGCAGCTCGGAATGGCTCTTGGATGGGGGAGCCTTTTCTGATGGCTTTTCTGCTGCTCTCTCCAGCTTCTCCATCGGGCCATCAGCCACCGGCTGGTGCAGCCAAGGCTGTCACGGCATTGTGGACACTGGGATGTTCCTGCTGACCATCCCAGGACAATACAGGTCAGTGTTGCTGCAGGCGCTGGGCGTGGAGGAGAACGATGTTGGGGTAGGTGGGAAGGATGCCCTGCACACACAAGGGGCTGATGCTGTAGGACAAGAACACATCTGGGTGGCAACGTTGAGCTATGGAGGGCTCCCAGCATCTCTGGAGCAAAGCACTTCACCTGAAACAACACTGTAGTGGTGTATCTCCCCTTGCAGTGGTGTAAAATAAAAATAATTCTTCCAAACACGAGCACCCGAGGTCAGCTGTCAGAGCTGGGCTGACCCTTAGGGAGCATGGCCGGGGTTACAGCCGGAGGAAGGATGGTGCCCAGCCCCAGGGGCCTGACCCCTCTGCCCGTCTTTGCTTCTTTTGCACTTTGTCGTCAACTGCAACTACGTCCCGAGCATGCCCAGCCTCTCCTTTGTCATCAGCGGAACCCAGTTAGTGCTGCCTCCCTCAGTCTATGTCTTAAATGTAAGTGTGATTTTACCATTCCCAACAGGCGTTTGCCATCATAGGGCAGTTTTGCCCAGGAGAAAGTCAGAGTTTCTTTTCAAACACAGAGGCTTCCAGCAGCCTGAGTGCCATATTTCCCAGCACCAAATTTCACGGTGCTTTTGCATGCCTGCATGTGACTGTAAGGAGGGTCTAATCCTGCTCCCAGCCAAAGCAGCCATGAAGGCATGGGCAGCACAAATTCCCCGTGCTACTCACTGGCACTGAAATTTGCTCCTTTTCCCCTGACAGAACAACGGTGTCTGCAGTGTTGGGGTGGAGAGCACATATGTGTCTTCTTCCAGCGGCCAGCCACTCTGGATGCTCGGTAACCTCTTCCTCTGGCAGTATTAATCCATCTTTGACATAGCCAACCACAGAGTTGGCTTTGCCCTGTCAGCCTAGGGATGCTGAGCACCACCCGTGGGATAATTTGTCCCTGCAACACCTTATCCTCCCTTGGACCCATGTGTGGTGATGAGTAGTATCCAAATCTCCTGTAGTGAATAAAGGGCTGCAAATCTAAATGCCTCGTGTCTCATCTGGCGGCGGCTGAGGAGGATCTGGCACAGCTCGTAATAAAACAACAAAATCTGAGTTCATGCTCGAGGTTTCCAGGCACTGCATGGGCTTTCAGATGTGCACGGAGCCTTTGAATTTGCAGGATTGACAAATTTAGGGTCACATTTTCGAATGGGACCTGGATCCCTCCTGGGATTCCTGGGAAACCAGGATGACCAGGAGAAATTCAGGCTGCACCGTGTGCTCAGCCATGGTTCGGGGACCCCAGGGCTGAGCTGGTGCGGTTGCTGCAGGCTTCAGAAACCAGTTCGGAGCAGGATGTGCAGAGATAAGGAGCTGCGTGTGAACAGCTCTCGGTTCATTAGGTTTGGGGGAATTGCCCACACATATTTGCAACTAAATTAGGGATTTAAAAGTGTCATGCAAGGACACTCAGGCTGAGGAAAACGCCTTGGTTTTGTTCTGGAGGGGTAAATCTTCATTGCTGCAGCCTCGAAGGATGGGTGACGAAAAAGAAGGAGGTGGTGTGCCTGGGACACGGATGTGACCACAGCTTGGTGTGTCTGGATCCCCCCCAAGAGGAGCTGCTGGATGCAGTGTCAGACAGATCGGGCCAGCGCCGGGTGCCTGGACAGGACCCAAGAGGCTGGTCCTCAAGGTCCAGCACGAGGCAATGCATGGGAGATGCAGAGCTGAAGGGCCCATCGCCCGCTGTTTGACACCCATCTCCTAGTCAGATGACAGTCACCCCGCTGGGGCATGTGACTGCCCGTTAAATCTGCTGCTTCCAGCCAAATTTGCCATGGCGGGTCCTGCAGAACGGGGAGTTCCCAGCCACAGAGAGAGAAACGCCATCCTGCTGCCAGGGCCAGCCCAGTGGCAGGGTCACACTGTGCCCCGGGGACTCGGGGTGCAGCGGGGCTTGCTGCCTCCAGTTGCGCAGGGTCCCCTCTGCTCAGTCCTGATGCCACCCCCAATCCCCGGAGAGTTCATCTCCCACTAAAAGCTCCACACTGCCTGCACAGTTTGCCCCAACAGCTGCCAGACCACGAGGGTCCCGTCTGGAGGGGGCCAAACACCCCCATTCCTCAGGGAGGCACAGGCTGCTACGGCTCCCCACCACCCTGAACGTCTCCAGGTCACTGCTAACCCTCCATGGCCGCAACAAGCCTCTGGCACCAGTGCAAGGAACTGCGTCATCCCTGTGCAAGGAGTGGTAAAACCCTGGTGCAAGTTGCTGCACGATCCTGGTGCAAGGAGCTGTATGACCCCGGTGCACGGAGCTGCACGACCCCAATGCAAGGGGCTGTGCAACAACTGTGCGAGGGGCTGCACAACGCCTGTGCAAGGGGTTCCACGACCCCAGTGCAAGGAGCGGCACGGCCCTGGCGCAAGGGTCTGCATGACGCTGGTGCAAGGAACTGCACAACACCTGTGCAAGGGGATTCACAACCCCGGTGCAGGGAGCTGCACGACCCCACTGTGAGAGGCTGCACAACGCCTGTGCAAGCGGTTCCACCACCCTGGTGCAAGGGGCTGCACGACCCCAGTGCAAGGAGCTGCATGACCCCGGGTGCAAGGACCTGCATGATGCTGGTGCAAGGAACTGTACAACACCTGTGCAAGGGGTTCCACGACCCTGGTGCAAGGGGCTGCACGATGCTGGTGCAAGGAACTGCACACCACCTGTGCAAGGGGCTGCACGACCCCGGTGCGAGGGGCACAGCCCTGCTTTCACCCCCCGCCCCGGCACCCACCCTCTTGGCCCGCTCCGGGGGTGAAAAAAACCCGTTTTGGGGGGAGGAAATCACCTAACCCAAACTTCTGCTGTGGCCGAGGCGGGGGACTACAACTCCCGGCAGGCGTAGGCAGCCCTGCCCCGCTCCGGACTACAGCTCCCGGCGTGCTGCGGAGCGGAGCGGGCCGGGC
>VYZV01044527.1:74418-136378 GCA_013401275.1 Pandion haliaetus | reverse complement strand
CCCCGGGACGGGGTGCAAATCCATCCCGGCCTGGGGGGCAGGAGGGTGGGTGTCTCACCCCCCACCTCCCCCACGAGCTGGCTGCCCCCCAGCCCTTCTGTTTTTGGGGTCCACAAAAGGCAGGGGAAGAGTTGGGGTATCCCATGACATACAGCTTTTAGGGGATCACCAAGATGACACCCCCACACACACACCCCCTGCAGCCTGCAACTTGCTCCTCTGGGGCAGCAGGAGTTTGGCGGGGGCGCAGGAGGGGGCTGCACTTAACCTACAGGCACCGATTAATTATATTCATGAATTAATTGCAAAGCAGGAAGGATTACGACAGCCCTCATGCCCATGTCCTCTAAAGCTTCAGTGAGTCAGATGATGGGGAAATTTCCTTAAAAAAAAAAAAACAAACAAAAAACAACAAGAAAGAAAAAGGGAGAAAATATGGTGGTTATTGTTGTGCTCTTCTAAGATAAATAAGCCCATGCAGGTCCAGGGACAAGCAGGGCCTGTTTCCAGGAATCGCAGCATTCCTGGCCCTTGGGGTGTGGGGGCAGGTTTTTTTTTTTTTTGTTTTGTTTTTTTTTATATAACAGCGGAGCGTGGAGCAGACAGCGAAGGTGTGGAGTTTGGGGATTTTTCCCACCCCACCCCACCCCCTTCCCTTTAGTTTCCCCTGCCATGTTTGCTTGGCTTCATGCACGGCTGCTCCTGCGTCCGGAGGAGGGAGCGGGGCTGGTTTTTCCCTGCTGCAGATGCCGGTGGCAGCTGAGCCTGCGCTTACCTGCTGCCGGGGAATCCGGCAGGGATAACCATGCCGGAGCCAAGGGGCCTTTGGGAATTGGGCTGCTGGAGTTGAGAAACCACCAGATTTAGGTTCTAGGGGTGGGTGCCAATGGCCGCGGTGGGCGACTACGAGCGGCACGTGCTGGGGAGGAAAGCCGGCCGTGTTTTCCGAGGGATGCTGGCTTTGCCTCCCGAGGGATGCTGGCTTTGCCTCCTGCCCTTATCAGTAGGAAACCACTCCGGGGTGGGGCTGGCTACAACTCCAGCATCCGGGTGTTTGGGGATGGAGGTTGTGATTCCAGCCAGGTCTTTATTTCTTTTTCCACGCTCCACGGTGCCGAGTTTACGGCACACGTGTGTTCCTGGTTCCCCCCCTGCCCTGCCCCACCGCCTTTTGCCGTGACGAGGTTTCCCCGTTTGCTGGTTTTCAGTGGTGCTGTGGGGAAAGGGAAGAGCCCTGCGTGCGTGAGCGACAAAGTGATGAATCATCGGAGCAGGGGGGACATTTTCAGGGCTGAGGGTGGGGTGGCCGTGGAGCCCGAGCAGCACAGCCCTGCGGGGAAAGAAACAGCCACTGCAGGGAAATGGGGCTGGGGAGGCCACACTGGGGGTGCTCCCCCCACCCAAAGCACGTGTACTGGGCGTAGGAATGCCCTTCTGGCTCCCTGCGGCTCTCCCCGTATTGGGGGGTGCTGGGGTGTTGACGTTGTGATGGCAGCGGGGGGGATCTCAGCCCTGGATTGCCGTTTCTCCCTCCTTTCCTGGGGGGTGCAGATAGATGGTGGGGAGGGATGGAGATTTCCCGGCACCGGGCATGGCACATCCCCATCACCTCTGGGCTCTATCCCTGGGGCACCTGGAGTTTGTGGCTTGGTTTTTTTGAGGGGGGGATGGAACACACACCTCAAGCTGCACCCACCAAAAGGGAGCCATTTCGTAACTGCCCTGCACAGGGTTATCCTGCTCCCCGGTCAAAGAGGAACCGGGCCGAGGGGAAGCAACTTGCCAGGGTTGACTGAGCACAGCGGTGTCCCCGGCGTGGGTGCTGCAGCCTGGCAGTGGCACTGTGCCACTGGCACATCCCTGGGGCAGCATCGTGGCATGCCGTGGCCGCAGCCCGTGCCGGTGTTGTCCCGTGGCAGCTGTTTCATGATGGCTTACCTGACCCTCTGTTTGCTGAGGGAGATTTACAGGCCGCTCCACAGCTGCTGGAGCCAGCGCTGGGTGTTTTACAGCCCTGTAAAAGAGCAGAGAGTGTTCGGAGGTGCGACGTGTGCCCACCACTGCCTTGTGCCATGCCGGCTCCCGCCCCTGGGCATCCTGCGGTGGCCTTTCTGTGGTGGCATCATCCACTCGAGCCCAAGGGAAGCAGCTGCTCGGGCTTTGCTGAGCCGTGGTGCGGTCCCGGTGCAGAGGTGGGTGGCTGGGGCGCATCCCCACCGCAGCCGGCGATTCCCGGGCCAAACCGCAGTTGTTATCACCCTCGCGGCTGAAGCAGGGGAATGTACTGGTGGTGTAACGCTTGGAGGGACAAAAAGGATGATCTCTTCATGAACACACAGGAAATACGTGCTCATCTTCCCCCCCGCCCCCGGTATGTCCAGAAAGAGCCCCGACGGTTCCCCCTGATTCATTGCAAGGTCGTGCCCCGCCGCAGGTTTGGTGCCTGGCACTTGGGTTTTGGTCAGAGTGGGTTTTCCTTGCGGATTTGCATGCATGTAAGGTCCCACAACCTGGTCAGCCCGGGGATGCAGGAGGCTGAGCCCCACACTCCAGGATGAGCTCTGGCTCCTGCTCCTCACCTTCCAGTGCGACCCACGAGTTGGCTGGAGGTGAAGGCGATGCATTGCTGAGAAAACCGGGAACGATGGGTGTGATCCCGGCACCGATGCCGGCCCCAGTCCTGTGGTCCTGTCCAACTGATGCTGACAGCTGCCTTTGAAGAAGCCGTCCCTTCTCCAAACATCTTCCCCCTCACTTTCTGCTGAACGAACAGGCAGTGGAGCAAAGCTATAAATATTAAATTGCAAAAACAAGAGTAAAGAAACCACACAATTTCCCTGCGGACAGAGGAAGAGCGCATGAGGGCCGAGCCCTGAGCGACAGAGGTGAGCAGGGCTGCACGGTGCCTGCCCAGAAGGACCTCACCAGAAGAAGCTTGGCATGTTGTGGCGGAGAGGGGGGATCCGGCCTGGGAGGATGGTGTGGGGCTGGATCTTGGCTGCCGGGAGCTTGTGTTGTGCTGTAGGTCTGTAGGATGGAGACAGAGCTCAGCAGACCCCGGGGAATGGGGGATGCTCCATCTCTGGAGGTACAGCAGGTGGTTCGGGAGGCATTTTGGGGAGGTAGGTGCTATGGGGCATGGGGACGAGTACCGCAGTGCGGCCCAGGGGATTTGCAGCGGGTGGTGGGTGGGTTTGCCTGGATGGCGTCACCTGGGGAGGGTTCAGGGTCTTTCAGTGGCACATCCTACCCGAGCCTCACGGTCCCTTCAGTCTTTGCAAAGAGGCTGTACCATCTTATTTTTAAAGAATCTTCTAAGAATTGCTCCCAGGATCTTGTCACCCTTCCTACAAGTGCATTCAACTCCGAACAAACTCCCCACACCCTGCTGTCTGCTTAAATCCCCTCCTTTAGTTAAATCAGTGCAACTTTCTTTCCAGATAAACCTGAAACGCCCAGGGAGCATCCTTTCCTGCCAGTTACATCCCTCTTTCTCCTTCCCATACATGCACACTATTAACGAAAGTGATTTACTTCTTGTATAAACAGTTGTGAAGCCGAAGGTTTCCCATCACCCTGCCCTGGCTTAGACCCTTCCCCTCCGCCCAGCACAGCGTTATTTGGGGACTGCTTCGGTTGTAAATTCTCCTTTCAGCGTGCAGCGATTGAGTTTGTACAGCTGCTGCCATAGCACCCAGTTGCTGAAAGTATCAGAACAGAGGGGGCACCCAACTTGGGCACCTTCAGACCCCCCTGTGCCACACTGGGAGCAAGCAGAGGGGGCTGTGGGTGCTCCCCAGTGGAGGGTCTGGTCTGGGACACCTTGGTGGCTATGGCTGGCAATGAGTTTGAGGACGGGCAGGGGAGTTTTTGGAGCCTCAGGGACAAGTGAGGGCAGCAGCTCTGGCTTTTGCCCAGCCCGTTTCCTCAAGATTTTGGGGGACTTGCATGGGATGGGGAATTTTTGGGAGGAAATGAGGAGGGGGCTGCAGTTGGGTTGGGCCAGCGGACCAGGGTCTGCAGCTGCCTGGCACGCAGGGAGCGTTTCCCCGCTCCTGGCTTGCAAACCCCTTAGGAGGAGCAGAGGTTGGGTGCCAGCAGGCTCGACACTGGCTGCAGCTCCCGCCTTATCTGCAGCAGGGTGGGTGCCATGCTCAGCCCTGGCCCCGCCACCGCTCCTCGGGGACTGCTCCAGGCTCGGAGCAGGTGAAGATCTCGCCTGGAGAAAGCCCAGCCTGATGGGAAAAACCTCTGGGCTCCTTCATGGTCAAACCGGCGTAACTCGTGCCGGGGAGGTGGCAGCACCAGTAGTGAGGACCCGACCCGGTTGCGGCGGCACGGTGCCAGGGCAGGGGCTGGATTGGCAGCGGGGGCTCCTGAGAGACGAGTTTGACCTTCACGGAGCAGGAAAGTGCCAGGCTGAGCCAGGGGGAAAGGAGGGGAGAGGAGAAACCTCTGTGGGTAAGCGGCGATGGCTGGGTACTCCCCTGGGCACAATAGGTGCTGCCAGGGCTGGGATGGCAGCGGGGAGAGCCCTGGGCTGTTTGGGAGGACAAGTCACAGGCTGTCCCCTACTTGTTTATTCTTGGGGCAGGGGAACAGCTGTGGCTCCCATGGATGGGGCAGCCACAGCACTGGGGCTGCAGGCTGCGGTACGGTTACATGAAATCTGCCTTCTGAGAAGCCTCCTGGCCGGGTGCTGGGGGCTGGACGCGGCGTATTTATAAATATTACCTCCTTCCAGCAGCACGGGGCCGCGGTGGGAGGGAGGGAGGGAGGAAGGAGGAATGGGGGCGGTGCTGGGAATGCCACCGGCACCGGTGGGGGGGCACTGGGTGGCCACTGTCACCTTGCGCCTTCTGCTTGTGGCAGGTGGCACCGTGAACTTTGGGGCGCACGGAGCTCGAGGGCTGGTTTTGCTGAGCGTCCCCACTTTCGAGGGTGGTTTCTAGGATTTTGGGACACGCGGTGCCTCTAAATCCCAGCGCCATGGTATGTTGTGTCTGCCCTACTGGAACCAAGCTGGGGGCCAGGGATGATGCTGTCCTGCCAGTTCCCCTTATTGCTCATTCATGCAGTTATTTAAAAAAAAACAACACCCAAGTTGCCTGGAGTCAGCCCGCGTTGGAGCAGGACGGGGTTTGCTCTTTGGCCGTGGGTTGCACGCAGGGCCCCCGGCTTTCTCCCGCGCGCTTGGGAGCGCGCGACCTTTGCCGAGGTGAGCGGGACACAGTGCGGCCACGCGTCCTTCCCCGCCAGCGTGGCCGAGGCCCCTCCAAGGTCACCCCGCTCCTCTCCTCGCCTCGACGCTGAAAGGCGGACACGATACGGGCCTGATTAATCACTCAGCCCGGGGTGGTGCCGGGCTGCAGCGTGTCCTCTGCCCCTGCACGGCTGTTGGCTCATCCTCGCCTAAGGAACGTCCTTCTGCCTGTTAACACTTTTATTTTTAATTGCTGCTGTCGGGCGGGGGGTGGGAGGGGAGGGCAGGAACTTGTTGGCTTGGGCTGTTTCTGCTAGCGGGCTGTGAACTCCCCGGATGGTCAGTCGGACAGTGATGTTTCAATCAGGGCTCCTGCACCGTGCCAACCACCCAAATCCCAGGGCTTTTGCTCTGGTTTGGAATGGCTACAGAAGCAGGATGTGGCCTCTCTGTGGTGGGGTCCCAGGGGTCCCCCTGCCTCCCCCAGCCCTGCCCTGGGGACTGCACCTGGACTTGGCCCGCGGGTGCCAGCCTCCACCTGCCGTGCCCGGCTGGGGTGATGGCATGCATGCCATCCCCCAGCTGTGCCACATCGGGCAGAGGGGCTTTTTGGGGTGAAGGAGAGGCATCGGAGTAAGGCTGTGTATTATTAACCCCACAATGGCTGCCACGCAATACCTTGGCACCACTGGAACCAGGGGGCATTTTTATGGACCCCATTTATTCTGCCCTGGGGGTGATGCTGTGACAAAGGATGCTCAGGCCTGGCTTTTGATTCCCAGGGACTGATGCTTTTTCTTCCACCGGGTCCCTGACACCTCCCTGGTGAGTCAAGCTTACCTGGGCAGTTTGGGGACCACTTTAGCCAGGGTCCTGCTGCCTTAGAAGACTTGCATTAATGTTTTTACTGTGCTGGATACCTGGGTCGCTTCCAGGAGCGGTATTTAACGCCTGGAAGGGAAAACATTTGGCCTCTGACCCAAGCGCCTGTTAACAACGCCGTGGTCCACGTTTCTGAGATGCCGGGGCTAAAAACAGTCCTGGTGACTCAGTCTCTCATTGGCGTTGTCAACTGACCCTAGCTTTTATTTGCCAAGTCCCTCCGCCTTCTCCTTCTCCCTTTCAGGGCTGCGTGCTCGCTGCGCAGGGAAGGCGCCTCTGGACGGGGCTGGGGTGGCTCTGGCCATCCACCTGCCTAACCCATCTCCTGCCTGACCCATCTCCTGCCTGCTGGGTGGGTGACTGGGAGGGCACCATTACTATTTAGGGTTGGAAATAGGGCCATCCCCCTGCCTCTCCCACCACCCCATCCTCATCCCAGAGGGCTGTAAGCTGGATGGGTCCTCTGGAGTGTCTGGTCCAGCCCCAAGCACGGCCAGCGTTGGCATGAGATCGGGGTCACCAAGGATGGAGGTTGCCCTGTGGCTAGGGTTTGGCCACCCTCGTGGTGAGGAATCCCTTCTTAATACCCTGGGTTGGACCCTGTCCCGCTGCCCCTTTCTGGGGCTGCCAACCATGGCACAGTGCTCCCCTACATGAAGATGAAGGAACCCAGTCTTCTTCCCACTGGGTGCCAGTGTTACCTGACCCCTGACACCATGGGTACGCTGGCACGCCATAAATCACCCCCGTGGTGGCCTTGCCAAGTCAGGGTGAGTGCCCCGAAGGAGATGCTGTGGGGCCGGTCCTAGCCGCACGGGAGCCAGCCATGTTGCTGGTGGGGGGGCATGGCAGTGGCTCACTGGCCCGGCCTGGGGGAGCTTCCCTGGCGGGGGGGGGGGGGACCTTGATCTGCTCAGGGTGCTCGGGTAGGTGCCACGGTGCCCTCGTGGGATGGTGGCACAGCCAGCACGGTGCAAAGGGGACGTGATGCAAAGCAGCTTTGCACAACGGGGGTGTGTGGGGGTGTCCCCGGCACTACGCTAGCTGTGTGGGGTGTCACACAGGCGTCCTTGTCATCCTCTGGCTTTGCCATTGCCATCCTGGCTGGTGCTGGCCAGCACTGGTGTTGTCGTCCTGGTGGGGACTGCTGTGGGTGCCCAGCAGCATGCGGGGCCAAATCCAGCTGCATAATGCTGGCGCTTACTCTGCATCTGCTCCGGGCACCCAGAGGGTGAGGGATCCCTGTATACCACGTCCTCTGGAGTGACAAGGGGTGGCTTTTGCCCCTCTGTATTTGCAGGCAGAGATGTCACTGCAGGCAGCACTGCAGCTGCTCTGTGTGCAGCTCCCGAGGGGACGCAATGGGGCAGACCCAGCCTGGGCTCCAGCACCCCGGAGAGCCTGGCGGTTGTGGCTGCATCTATTTTTGCCATGCTTTTTCTCAGCTTGATTGCTAACTCCTGTGTTGGAGTGAGAAAAACAAGCAGGTTTGGAGTTTTTCTGCAACTTCTCCCCGCCCACCCCACCCCCCGACCCATGTGGCTGCTGCTGCCTTAAAAGCAGGGTCCTNGCCCCCCCGGTGCCACCGTCCCACCCCCAGATAACCCCTGCCCCATCGTCCCCCTTGACCACACAGCAGGGTGGCAGCGGAGCCCCTCCCTGGGCAGTGGGCACCCATGGGGTGGCTTTGTGGGTGCCTGGCAGGGTGTCAGCTCGGTGCCGTTAGAAATCTCAGTCCGGAGCAAACACTGCTGGTCTCCCGGCTGCCTGCACCCAGCCAGCCACTGCCTGCTCTGAAATGGCGGCGGGTGCTTGGTCCTGCCCGGGCTGGGGTGCACCAGGCTCCCTTGCTCGCCGCCCCCGTGTCTCTCCTCCCCACCCCCCCTGCATTTGAAAATGAAAAACGAGGAAGGAAGGCTCGGTGGGCGCTTGCTGTCAGTAACAAGAAGCAGAGAGCTGTTTTCACTTCTTTCTTCTCCATTTCCTTTTTGCTGCCTTCTTGGTTGTCAATGAAGCGGCCCAGAGCTGCGGATGGGTGGGCAGCGTGGCCCCCAACCCAACTGCCCTCCTTCCCTGGGGGTCCCCGCTCCTGGCTGAAGCTGCCGATTGATTTTTCCGCTCATGAACAGCCACAATCGACCAGGAAATAAACACATGTGAGGGAGCGGGGCTGGGCTGGCAGCTCCTCAGTGCAGTGAGTTTGGGGGTTCTCAGCTCTGTCTTTGGGGCTGAGTGGGGCATCGCTCCCCTCTTATCTCCTTAGCTTTCGAGGGGGTGGGCAGGAGATGTGTTGCACTTGCTCTATATGTGTGTGCCCATATGGTGCAGGCAGGACAGGCAGCGTGGGTGCTGCTTCCCCATGGGCCGCCCAGGGAGGGTAATGCGATCCCACTGTATTTCGCAAGGGCTAAATCTGGAAACTGCCTTACGGCAGCTTTTATTTCTAACCCACACCTGGGCGCAGCGATGCGCTCGGGCAGGAGGTGGTGGGGTGCTGCGTGGGCATGGGGACGGCGATGCGGCTCCTGGTGTTTTGTCCCTTTGGGGTGGCACTGGGTGCCCCACGCCGGCTCTCTGCAGCAGGTCCAGCAGCAGCCCGGCCCCACGCGTTGCGGAGCAGCACCCGATGTCACTCCATAAAGTACCAGCGGTTGCTGAGCAGCTGACCCTGTGCCACCGGCTGTCGCTTTATAAACTGCATCGGCAGCCTGGGTTGCAGTGATGCTGGGTCCCGTGGGGACGGGGAACAGCTCAGCACCATGCAAAGTCCTGCGGGGGACAAGCAAGGGTCGGGGCAGCTCTGGGTGCCACTGGTGATCCTCTGGCTGGAGCCACCCCTGAGTGCTGCCCCGGTGTGGGGGGAGTGTGTTGGTCTTTTGATGAAATAACACCCCCAGAGGAAAAGCAAGAAAGGTCCAGAAATAACCGTGTCGCTAAATAGCAGCAGAGATATTTTGAAGGGAGATTAATTCCCTGGCTCCGGCCCTGCGCGTTGTTGCAGCGGTGGGTCTGGTGTGCAGTAGTGGAGTGTGGCTGGTGCCTGTACAGCCCCCATGTGCTGATGGAGCCCACCACGCTCCAGCACCCAGGGAGGTTTTCACTCGAAGAGCTGCTCTGGCTTTAGGATGCAATCCTGCAATGGAGTGGGATTAGCTTTGTCCCCCACCGCAAGGAAGTAGGGACAGGGTCGTAGGGTTTTCGGAGCAGAGGTAGAGTTTCCTTTGGGAAATCGGTCCCTTTTCCCTGCATTCCTCGGTTGACCCTGGGCTGGCGCTTTGGGCTCCCCCATTTTGCTGGGGGCTGCAGCCGGGGTCAGGATCAGCCCAGCTCCACGGTTTCTCCCACCGATGGTCGGTGATGGGCAGCACACCCTGTGCTATGGGCAGGGGGTCGAGGGCCCACCTGGGTACCGTCTGCTCCAGGCCTGGAAAAGCCACCCTGTGTCCCCCCTGCTGCTGATCCCCGCTCTCCAGGCAGGAAAGGTGGAGTCAGGGCGTGGAGAGCTGCTGGGGACCATCCACCCTTCCCCTGCTCCCTCCTACGTTCCCACCCTTCAGCTCCTCTTCTCCCTCTCCATCCCCTTCCGATTGCTCCATCACCCACCCTGGGCCTCCCGCCGCCTTCCTCCCTCCCCTCTGCTGCTCTTCCCTCTCCGTGACCGATGGGGACGTTGCCCCAGCAGGTGCCCTGGCAGGACCCACCAGGAAACCCAATGCCCGTGCGTGCCTTGGCCAGCCGTGCTGCCCGCTCAGAGCCAGGCAACCTGCTGCCCCTATACTGGGATGGACCCTTGCTGGGGTGTCCTCTGGGTGGGGACCAGGCTGGAGCTGCTCCAGGCACGGGGACGGCTCCGGCTCAGCGGGAGAGCCGCTGGGTGTACTTTTTTGGGGATGCTAACCTCTTTCGCCTTCCCAGGAATAACAGACGCATCCTGGATGGAGCTGCCATCCTGTGTGCTTTATTTCTGCCCCCCTGGACCAATGGATGGTGGGACGTGTCCCCAGGTGGGATGTGTCCCCCGGGGTGGGGTGCCTGCACCGTGATGCTGGCCGGGTCCCCATCCTTTCCCACTGCTGGCTGCCTCCCTCCCGCCTGCCACTCTCTCGCCTGGGCTGACTCAGAGTGAAAGCAGAAGCTGCTTGACGTTTCGGGGGGCAGGGGGGAAGCCAAGCAGAACCAAGCAGGTTATTTTAAACCTGACCTAATTTCCCCCCTCTTCTTATCAGGCCCAGCTCTGGCCATCTTTCCCCGCCCTCATTCTCAGCAGCTCCCCTTGGGAGCTTCCCAGGGGAGAGGGCAGTGCTTTCGACTCCCTCATCCCTGTTTCCTATAAGGGAGCAGCTGGGGGGGAGGTGGTCCTGCAGCCAGGCAGGGCAGTGGGACCCGGACTGGTGGGGGTGAGTGGGTGCCATGCCGTGCCGTGGGTGGCAGTGCCTTGGCACACTTCACATGACATCCTCCTGGCCCCATGTACCGGCTGCCCTTCCTGAGAAAAGCCTGGACCCTCCGAGCTCTGCAGTGGGGCAGCTCCGTCCTCACCCTCGGCACTTGAGTTTCCCCAGTGCTGGAGGTGCTGGCTGCTCAGGCTTCCTCCTCCTCCCCATCCCGTCCCCCCACCCTGCGCCCATTGAGCTGAGGTCCCCGTGCAGCCGTCCGTGGGGTGTGCTCAGCCCTGCTGCTGCTCATGGTGCTTTGTAGGGCTGTGGGTAGCTGCTTGCTTGCAAACGCGGGGGCTGACCACAAAGTTTCCCATGCACGGCTTGAAATCCCTTTCCTGCTCTCCCCTGATGCTGGAAGCCCCCCCAAAAACGGCCATCTTGTGTGTCCCTTGCACCTCTCCCCCTCCCTGCCCTGGCTGTGCCCCAGCTGCGCGGCGTGAGCTGGGTTTGCAAAGCACGGCCGGTCCGTCCACGCTGCGATGGCTCATCCCTTCTCGTGGCTCTTGGAGGCTTTTCCTCTCACCCTGCCCTTAATATTTGGAGTTACTACGCCTCCCGTGTGCATCCGCTGTGGTTTATCCCCTCTCAGCCTTGTTTTATCCTCTGCGGGCTGTCCCCGGCATCGCCGGGTCCTTTTCCAGGGCTCTGCTGTTGCTTGTCTCAAACATTCCCCTGTGCCCTCCTCTAAGGCTATTTGCGACAGCCGTCTTAACGAAGCTCCAATTGATAACTGACCCAGGCTCCTCTTCTCCCATCCCCCTTCAGATGGGCCACCATGTCTAATTAATTACCTTTCTCTTGCTGTTCAATAGCTGGCTCTTGATCCATGTAATCGTATTTCTGTCCATGCTGGCTTGATTTAATTTCCCCCTTAGGATATCGCGTGGCACTGTGTATCAGATGCCTCACCGAAACCCCGGCGTGTTGTGTCCGCCGTGGCCCCTTTGTCTGCAATTACGCATTGTATTTAAATAGCAAAAGCCTCCAGATTTGCCAGGTTACGCTGCCGCAGAGCAAACCCCAGCTGTTTGGCTCCTGCCCATTCCCCTGGCAGTGGTCGCTTTGAGTCCTGTGCTCCCTTTTCCCTCCCACCCTGCGGATGCTGTGGTCCAGACCCCCATCCCACACGGCATCTCCTGCATCCCCATCCCAACGCCGTGTGGGAAACTGGCCCCGCGGAGAGCCGTCGTGCCCCGGAGAGCCCCGGGTATGGCAGCTCCCCTCGCCCCGGCATCCTCTTTCCCCCCCTCCATGGGCCACTGTCCCCTTTGTACCGGGGAACAAGGGCTGGTCTGTGTGGTGTGGGGGCCTCGCACGCCTCCCCCCCCCGCCAACGCGCTCGCGTGCCGGCCCCGCACAGAAGCCGCGTTGTTCGCCCCGTGCCAGAGCTGAGGTTTCGGGGCAGCCCGGCTGAGGGTTAAAGCTTGCCTCCGGCTCCTGGCACCCGCCAGCCTTTTCTTCCTGCTCTTCTCTTGCTTTCTCTTTCCCTTTCGCTCCGCTCCTGGGCTCTGGTTTTTCCTGGCCCTTATTGTTTTGCTCCCGTGTTTTGGAAGTTGGTGGCTCAAAGCACGATCCAGCAGAACCCGGCGGTACGTGAGTCCACACTTGCTGGGTGCGGGGTCCTGGCTGCTCCCTGCCTGCCCTGTCCCCCCTCCTGGGGTGGCCCAGCTGTCCCCAGGGAGAGCGGTGGCGTGACGGGGAGCTGCAGCAGGAAGGCAGACCCGTCTGTCTGGCGCTGGGGCAATTGTCGAGTCACTGGCTGGTACGGGTGCTCCAGGATGTCTGCTCCCACCCCGTGCCTCCGTTTCCCTGCTGCAAAATAGGCTGTTGCTGATGTGCCGTGTCCTTCTCTCAGGGTCACCTCCGTGCTCAGCGGGCACCCGCGTCCCACCCCCCTCGTGCACCATGGCGTCCCGCATCGGCCTGCGGATGGAGCTGATGAAGCAGCAAGCGCAGCAGGAGGCCGAGAGGGAGCGCGTGCAGCAGCAGATGATGATGAACTACATGCAGCAGCAGCGGATGCCGGTGGCCTCCACCCCGGCCATCAACACCCCTGTCCACTACCAGTCCCCACCGCCTGTGCCCGGAGAGGTCCTCAAGGTAGTGTTGGGGGTGTTCCTCTTGCCCTGGGGCCGGGGTGATGTGGGAGATCCCTGATGGTTTGTCTCCTTGCAGGTTCAGTCCTACCTGGAGAACCCCACCACGTACCACCTCCAGAAGTCACGGGACAAGAAGGTTCAGGCTTATCTCTCTGAAACCTACGGGAACAAGTTTGCTGCCCACGTCAGCCCCGTCAGCCACTCTCCCAAGCCACCCCCCGCTGCGTCCCCCGGCGTCCGACCCAGCCACGTCGTGTCCTCCTCGGCGGGCAACAGCGCACCCAACAGCCCCATGGCCATGCTCAACATTGGCTCCAACCCCGAGCGGGAGGTGAGGAGGTTCCGCCATGCTGCTGGGGGAGGCAAAGGTGCTGGAAAGGGCAGAGAAGCCCATTGGCACCTTACGCCTTTCCCTTTCAGTTCGATGAGGTCATCGATGACATCATGCGCCTGGATGACGTTTTGGGCTATATGAACCCTGAAGTCCACATGCCCAACACAGTAAGTCTCTGATATGCATTAGGGAAAGACCAGACCCTGGGCTGCAGGAGGGAGGGAGGGTTGCCTGGGGGTCCCGCACCCCCCCATGCTTGCTGGGATGGAGGTGGCACAGAGGGGACGTGTCCTTCTGCCACATCCCTGCAGCGATGCCTGGGTGCCAGCCAAACCCAGCCTGGTCCGTGGGATGGGTGTCCCTGGGGCTGGGGGAAGGGAGGCAACGAGATCATCCTTTTGCAACTGCGAGAACCAGTTCTTCAGCTTCTTTTCCTCTTTAATGATAGTTGAGAACCCTTATAAAAAGCCAGAGAGACAGGAGAGGGGCACGGGGAGGGACCAAGCATCCGCTGCAGTGCAGGGGGATGTTAGTGCTGGGAGAGGTTTCCCAGCCAGAAGCTTCCTCAGAGCAGCACCGTCTTCCGGGTCAGATCTGTATGGCAGCGTGTGCCTCCCAGTGGGATTCATCCTGCCGAGCCCTTCTCAGATGTGATTCATCTGCCCTATTTTAGATGTTGGCTGTGGGAGGGGATCAGCTGTGCCCTTTGAAGTCCTGTTTTCTTTGCGACTCTGATTATAGCTGTTTTAAGGGCCCAGGGAGACAATTACACCTGCCTGGGCTACGCACTCGCATCCCAGAAGCCAAGCAGCCGGGCTTGAACCCCAGACCCGCAGCCCCGGATGGAGCTAACCCGCCTGTCCCTCTGGTTTTCAGCTGCCGATGTCCAGCAGTCACATGAATGTCTATAGCGGGGACCCCCAGGTGACGGCCTCTCTCGTAGGTGTCACCAGCAGCTCCTGCCCCGCTGACCTCACCCAGAAGAGAGAGCTGACAGGTACGTCCCCAGCCCCAGAGCCAGCGGGGAGCCGGCGGTGATGGCGAGTGCCAAAACTGGCTGGGGCTGCCCTGTCCCCGTGGGTGGGGAGGGCGGCTCTTGGGGGGTGCTGGGGTGCTCCGACACCAGCCTGGGATGCTCGTGGGGTGAGATGCAGCCTTGTCCCCTCCGGGTGATGGTGTAGGTCTTGGTTACAGATGCTGAGAGCCGAGCCCTGGCAAAAGAGCGCCAGAAGAAAGACAATCACAACCTGAGTGAGTTTGGTGGTGGCTGCCCGCAAGTGGTATGGCTTTCCCTCTCCCACCCCTGCAGCCCTTTCCCCATCACTCTTCATCCCCGTTCCACCTCCCTCTGAGTTGGGTCCCCCTTCCCAGCCCTCAGGAAATACCCCCACAGCCCCCTGCCGTGGCCCCCTCTTTCCTGGCTCTGCAAAATGTCTGTGGTGCAGGAGACATCCTGTCGTCCTTCTCGTTAGCACTGGGGGAAGGTCAGACCTGCTGGGGCGATGGATGGGAGCAAGGTGCTAAAAGGTTGGCCCCAGAGGTTTCTTATCCTGAGCCCCCCAACTCTGGAGGGTCTGGCTGGGGCATGACGGTGACTCCCAGCCCCACGAGCTGGGAGCAGCAGTGTGGCCAATGGGGGCTGTGGGACATCGAGCCCCTCCAGCTCCTGACACCTCCTCACTGCCATCCCTCTCTTCTCACCCTGCAGTTGAGAGACGGCGAAGGTTTAACATCAATGACCGCATCAAAGAGTTGGGGATGCTGATCCCCAAAGCCAACGACCTGTACGTATCAGTGGTTTCTGTGGGGCTGGGATAACTGTGGATCTCGTGGGCTTGCTCGACCCTCGGCCCTGGGGCAGGCGATACTTGCAGAGGAGCTTTTTGGTGGAGCAGGGGTGAGGGGACGCGTTGCTGGTATGGAGGTGGCAATCTCTTTTTCCATCCTGCACCGCAGGGACGTGCGCTGGAACAAAGGGACAATCCTGAAGGCATCTGTGGACTACATCAAGAGGATGCAGAAGGACTTGCAGAGGTCACGAGACCTGGAGAATCACTCACGGCGTCTGGAGATGACGAATAAGCAGCTGCTGCTCCGCATCCAGGTGAGCTTCCCTGTGCTCTTCCTCCCTCTGCTCTGCTCCAGCCCCATGAGCAGCTCACTCCTGCCTCGCCAAGGGGACGGCCACAGGCTTTCCTCCCTCTTACGGCTGTCAAGTCACCAGGAACAAAGTCTTCAGGCAAACCAGACATCTGAGGCTCAGGTCACCGCAGTGAGTGTTGTTGAGCTTTGCATGGGTCACCATTTTCCATCCTTCACCTCTTCCATGGCCTCCTTCCTGTGAGCTTCTCAGTCCCTCTGTCCCTGCCATCTCTGTGAATGCCCATGTGCCACGTCCCTGTGCGCGACGTCCCCACCAAAAGACCTCCTGTGCTCTGTTGGCAGGAGCTGGAGATGCAGGCGCGCGTCCACGGGCTGCCCACCTCCTCACCCTCGGGCGTCAACGTGGCCGAGCTGGCCCAGCAGGTGGTCAAGCAAGAAGCCAGCGGGGATGAGGGGACGCTGGAGCCACTGCTGCCACCCCCGGACCCTGAATCGCAGCTGCAGCCGGCGCTGCCTCCACCACCCCAGTCTCCCTACCACCAGCTGGACTTTACCCACAGCCTGAGCTTCGACGATGGCTCCCGGGGCTTCCCGGACAGCCTGGAGCCCGGCCACAGTGCTTCCTTCCCATCACTATCCAAGAAGGAGCTGGACTTGATGTTGATGCAGGACACCATGCTGCCCCTGGCCTCCGACCCCTTGTTCTCGGCCATGTCCCCGGAGGCCTCCAAGGCCAGCAGTCGCCGGAGCAGCTTCAGCATGGAGGATGCAGACATGCTGTGACAAGGGGCTGCTCCGACGCTGTGGGGGAGGACTGGACCTTCGAGTTTGGTTAGTGAAGTTACAGGGCACTCTTCTCACAGGAGGAGCCCGTCTTGCCACGCACTTGAATCTACATAGGAGTACCTTTTCTCTATGCAATGGGGGTCTTGGATCAAGGCTCGCCGGGTACCGCCGTGTCTTTTGCAAGCTTTTTTTTGCCAGGAGCTGGAGCGGACCTTCTTGGCTTGCCGTGATGTTGGCCTGACTGCAGATTCCCCAGCCCAGGAGCGTGATCTTGGCTGCTTTGCCTTTCAGCGAAATCCTCCTGGACCGAACCCCTTCCCCAGGGTGCTGGCTCAGAGGCGGAGCAGGCAGGAGCCTTTGAATCCCTGGGAGGAGAGGGACAATGCTCAGAGCTTTGTGTCTGGCTTGCTGCTTCCTTGCCATCTCACTCCGGGAGCCCACGTCCCCAGCGCGTCTTCCCCGGCAGTGGCCTCTGAGCCCTGTGGGTGCTTCACGGTGCCACGTCCTTCATGGGTCCTCCTTCCTCAGAGCACCTGCTGCCTCTCCGGGTTGCAGGGCCAGAGGGAGAAGAGGTGTTAATTGGAGCACATTAATTCATGGGGCATGGGGGATGTCGTCCAAGTGAGCTGGGTCCGAGGCTATGAATTTGGGCTGATGTTGAAGGCTTCCAAATCAGCTGGGATGGGGTGTTTGATGCTCGGTCAACCCCCTGCTGTGACCCCTGCCTTGGGGGGGGACACCCCCTCAGGGTTTGGCAGCACCCACCACCCCGAAACCTCGCTGGCCTCTGGACAAAGGCTGCATGGTGCTGGGTGACCTTCAGCCTCCCTTGAGACATCCCCGCAGAGGTGCCTCTGCTCTGTAACACCAAGCCCTGGCTCTTTGGGTGGAAGGACAAAGGATTTTTAACTTTTTTGGGGGGATACTTGTTGAAAGCCCATGTCCTTCCCAACATCTGTGCATGGAGATCCAGGCTCTGGCCAGAGACCAGGGAATGGTTCGTACCAATTGCCAAACCTGAGCTGCTGCTTTCTGCCTTTGGCTCACGGGGTTTATTTCTCTTCCCAGTGTCACCAGCTCGTTCCCCAGCCAGGATGGCTCAGTGATGGGGACCTGCTCCGGGCTCTGTGTCATCTTCTGTCTCCTCAGCCTGGCCAGTGGCGGGGAGGGAGCTGGGCAGGGGAGAGAGAAGCTGTTCACAGGGAAAATACTGCATGAATTCTTTGAGGGAGAGGAGGGAAGGCCAGGGAGAGGAGACCCCTTTGTGATCCTGCACTATATAGCACAGCATCACCCCCCTGGACTGTGGGAGCTGTGGCTGGGAGCCCATGCAGGGATGGGGGTGTCATGGGGTTGGGACCGCGAGGGGAAAGCCCAGCCAAGGAGGGACAAGCTTGCTCCATTGTGGCTGGATTTGGGATTGCGAGGTGGGGGACAGCCCCGGTGCCCCCCTGGAGAGGTGCCTGTCAGACATGAGGGTGTGGGGAAGTGCAGAAGGTGGGGAGGAGAGGGTAAAAGGTAGAAGGAGGACATGTCGGAAGTGTCCTGGAGTGCTGGGGCAGAGCAGGGTCTGGCCACTGCCCTGCAGGGGTGCAGGGAAGGGAGCGGAGGGGACGTCAGGGTGCCGGCCGAGGCGCTCTGGGCTGTGTGCTGGTGGATTTGGGGTTGTTTCACCCTGCATGTTCACGGGAGGCCTTGGCATCCTTCGTGCGCTGCCGTTAGTGCCTGTAAAGAGAATAATCCCCCCTGGCAGGGTAGTGACACCCCATACGCTGTGCTGAGTAGCTATACACGTGGGTGGTCTGTGGACACCAGAGGGTCTGCATGGGTGCTTCAGGGCGGGCATATGAAATCCCTGGGTGCTTGGGATTATCGTGGCTCTAGGGTGGTTCTGCTGGGCTCTCGCTGGTGGTACACGGCACGTGCGGGGCTGGCTGGGGTGCGCGCCTGCTCTGCGCCCTGCTCCGGGCACTGAGCTCTGCTGCTCAGCACGAGACGTGGCGTCTCCCCTGGCCATGAGTAAACAGTTGTGGATTATTATTTTTTTTTAATCTTTTGGAGTTTTTGTTTGTTTTATTTTTCTTTTTTTAATGCACTGTGCTCTGATTAAAAAATTTTACTACTGTTTTATAAATAAATGTATAAAAGAATGAACTGGAATGGAAGAAGAATCATTAAAATATATTTATTTACAACATCACAGAGCATTGCAGCGTGGGCTGTTTCTTCTTGTCACGGAGGAGGGAGGGTTGTGGAGTTTGAAGCGCCCGAAGCTGCTTTTCCCCAGTGATGCCACGGCCGTGCCTGAAGCTCACGCTGCAGCAGCATCCCTGTGTTGTAGGGGAGCTGCCCCGAATTTGGGGAGCTGCTTGGGGGCTAGGGCTTTTTTTGCAAGAAAGCCTGGCTCAGTTAGAGGGGGGAAGCACTGCTGTTCCTCTCATTCAGCTGGTCCCAGGGTGGTTTGGGATTTTCAGGGTCTCTCCGGAGATTCAAGGAGGTCCACAGCTCCTGATGCTGAGCACAGCTGGGACTTGTGAGGGGCTGACCCATCTGCTGATTGCTTAATTGGAACCAGCCTTGCCCCCTTAATTAATAATAGTCACAAGGCCCCAGAGAGCAGAGCTGGAAGGAGCTGTGTCTTTAGGGCTGAGTACGGTTCCAGGAGTGGGGCAGGTTTGTGGTGTCTGGTCTGGGTGATAGTGATGGTGGAGCTGTCCCAGGAGCTCAGGTGTGTTTCCTACCTGTTGGGTGGTCCCTGGAGCAGGTGTGGGGCTGAGTAGGGGCTTCGCTGCCCCCTCCTTGCTACTGAGGCTGGCTTAGCATCACCCCTGGGTGCTGCAGAACCTCTCTGGGGGTCTGGACAGGCAGCCTTCGGAGCAGCGTATTCTCACCTCCTGGTTGCAAACCAGCTGCAGGCTGGGCGCCCTCCTGCCCAGTGCAAGCAAATGGGGAAAAAAAATATGCTTGTAAAGTCTCCTGCTGGGTTGGGCAGGGGGCTGAGCCCATGTCTTGCCGAACTCATCACGTGCCACGTTTGCAGACCCTGCGTGCGCTCCTCTGCGTGCGGAGCCACGTGCCAGGTTCTTGCCGTCCCCTGCTCCCCTCTGTGATGGTGTTAAACACACACACAAGAAAAAAAAAAAAAAGAAAATCTGCCTTAAAATTGACTTCCCAGGATGGAAAATCACAGGGGCTAATCTCGGAAACTATATTAAAAGAAGAAGGAGCAGAAAAAAAGAGTGCAAGGGGGCTGGGGGGAAGAGAAAGAGTAAGTAGTTTCAGACACTTAAAAAAAAAAAATCCCTGATTTGATTTATCTGGGGAGTGTGAACACTAAATAGAGAACAACGCCTGAAGTGTGAATTATTTCCTATATTAACACAGAGAAAAACTGATAGCCTTTTCATGTCAAGAGAATAGCGTGGAGGGAGGGAGGGGGGAGAATGACATTGTTCAATCTCCGGGTTTGCTCACTCTTTATCAGGCTGAGATCAAAATTTATTCCCAGGATGAGGCCTGCGGCCCGGCTGAGGCCCTAGAGATTTTTAAGGGCCTAATTAAGAAAACAGGATGAAAATGGCGAAATAAGAGGGCAATTTACTTCTTGCAGAATAGGGAGATCAAATCAACTTATGAGCAATTAATGTGCACAAGGAGAGAATAAAGGGATGCCGGGATATGGTAGAGGGCCTCATTTTAATGACATGCTCTGGTGTTGGCATAGAGGATTACTCTGAAGGTCAGATGTAGATTGAAACGACCTTGCAGATTCTTAACCCTCCTTCCAATTAACAGAACCAACTCAGAAATGCAAAAGACCCTGGCTTGGAGCACTGTCATCCCTTTATGTTCAGAAGGGAGGGGAAAAAAAAAAAATTATAAAGGAGAGAGAGGACGAAAGGGGGTTTCCTTTGCTTAAACAGCAGCTGCTAGAGATGGGAGCTGAGGCAGGCGGGAGAGAAGGGCTCTTAATTACAGTCTGTGAGCCACCCACGGAAAAAAAAAAAGAAAAAAAGTCTGTGTCAAGGCTCCAAGTGGGATATAAAAGGGAGGGAGTGCTGGCTGGGGCTGTGGCGCGTGTGACGAGCTGTGGCCGGGCTCTGCCTGTGGGGATGGACAGAGCAGCGGGATGGGGACTGGGCGGCAGGTCACCCACAGCCCCTTTGCCATCGCACCGGTGGGGGATNGGAGAAGGAAGGAGAATGCGAACCGGAGCGGTGCCGCGGGCCGGCCGGAGGCGTGTCCTGCGTGGACCAGACACCCGGGACCGACTCGTGTCTCCACCGCGGGTTCCCGCAGGGTTCGGGGCGGGAGCAGCGAGGCTGCACCGGGGCTGAGCAGCCACAAGAGAGAGCCAGACCCTTACCGGAGAATGCGGGGCTCCGGCGGGGGAGCCTGCCCGGCCTCGCCCGGCCGAGGGGGAGCACCCCCGGGTCGCCCCCGCCGCCGGTTCCCGGTGTCCGGGACTCGTTCGCAGGGAACGAACGGAGCGAACCCGGCCGAGCCGCTCACGGCGGCGGGATGCAGGAACCACCCCTGTGCAAAACGTAGCTCTCCCCAGTAGCTGATGCTGGGGTTTGCTGGGCCCTGGAAGCTCATAGAATCATTTCGGTTGGAAAAGACCTTTAAGGTCCTCGAGTCCAACCTTAACTCGGCGCGTTGGACTGGGGTTGATGCTCTCGGCGAGCAAGAGCATCTCCCGCTTGTGCTCTCAGCCTGCTGCCAGCATCCCCTCGCCAGGGCCGCTGCACCACCTCCCTCTTTGAGCTGGCTTTGGGAAACCCAGGAGGGTTAAAAGCAAACCGGCGGGCAGGCAGAGATGCTGAGCAGCTGCTGTTCTCTGCAGGCCCTGCGCTCAGCTCCTCCGACAAACCAGCTTGCTGAGTTTTTAACCTCCTTGTGCCTAAAGTGCCAGGAAAAGCTGGGGAAAGGGAGAGCCCCTGGAAGAAGCTGGAGGGTGAACTGGGCTGGAGGAGAGCAGAGGGGCTGCAGGCAGGGGCTGTGCGAGCAGGGGTGATGAGCACGGGGCCAGCTTGGACAGGATTGAAACCCTCTGATGCGCAGTGCCAGGAGGCTGAAACCTGGGTACCGTGCTCTCCGGGAGGATGCAGCTGCATCCCCGTGGGCTGCGCCACGGGAAAGGTCTTAGGGCTGGGTTTGGTTCTGTTGTTTTATTGTCAGACTGGACTTGTCTGAAAAGAGATCTGCATGAAGAGAGCTGTGACTTCCCCAGCACAGTCCTTTAGGTACTGCTGTACAGACATGTCTCCAATCCACCTCGCCAATGCTGTTGGCAAGTTGTTTCTCAAGTCCGAGAGAGTTTTCTTGGGGAGGGAAAACCCTTTAATAAAACAGAAGATGGGCTTGATCCTGAAGCAAGAAGGAACGAGCACAAGCCAAGCCAGCCCTTAGCACCTCTGGAACGAGATGCTCACCTGAGCAAGGCAGCCCTTCCCTGGATACTGGAGCAGAAGAGCAGTGGAGAGGCAGCAAGAGGAGTGGGAGATGGTTGAAGGGGCTTCCCCTGCTCCACCCCAAACCTTGGGCTCTCTGGGCCCAAGGTATCCCCACACAGGTCTGTGGCATCCCTGGCGTGGGACCAACCAGACCTGCAATCTGGAAGCCATCCCCTGTCTCAGTCCTGGGCTGTTGCTGAGTTTTCCTTCTCCCCCCGTCTCCCTTCATTTCCTTTCTGGCTCCCGCCGAGCTCCTTCTGTGGTTTGAGCATTTCGGCTACTCCTGCTGCTCCTTCCCCACCTGAAGCCCTAATCCTCCGCCGGTGACGTCACTGCGGGTTGTTGTGGCAACGGTTGGGATGAGGTCAGGAGGAAGGGATGGCTTTTTCAGGTGGGGGAATAGGCAGCACGGCCGCCTTTGGCTTTGAGAAACCAAAGCAACTCTTTGCAAGTAAATCTTTGCATGTAATAAAGAGGGAGAGACTGGAAAACCTCTGATGCCTGTCCAGAAATTGCTTCCAAAGAGAAGGGGCTCGGTTGGTCCCTGGGTGAGTCCCTGGCTCAAAAGGGTTACTCCCTGGATGCACTTGGCCTGTTGTTTTTCCAACAGCAGCTTTTTAAAGCTGTGGGGTTGGGGAGCCCTTTGGACCGTGTGTGGAGGCCTTGCAGACAGTTTAATGGCTGTTAGGATTTCTGGTGCCTCAGCAGGAGTGGCTGTGTGCTGTAAACTAAAGGGCCAGGAGAGCTGGGGCTGAAGGATGGTGGCTTGCTGGTTGTGAAGAAGGGTAGAGATGTGATGGGGAAAAAAAGCCCTGGGAAGAGCAAAATGAGGTGCAGGTCGAAAGCTACTCCCTCACAGAGAAGGATGTGGAGAAGGTCCATGCCTCAGTTTCCCCACCATACAGGTGATGATGCAAAAGCTGATACAGGGGAGGTGACCTGGGCCTTGCTGCTGAGCCCCTGCGGTGCAGGTGGCAGCTTGCATGGAGCAGTGATGTCGGAGCAGCCCCTTCCCCATGACATGCAAAATCCCCAGGCTTAAGCCCTGTGGAGCAAAACCCCAGCTCCTGGCCGGCTGTGCACAGTCCCTAACGTCGGATTCGGCTGACACAAGCTGGGGTACTGGGAGACGCTGAGCTCTGACTCCTGAGCAGTCAGTAGAGCAGCAGGAATTTGTACCCCCAAGTCTCCACCGGAGCCAAATGGCCCCGCTTCGCTGGCCCTGGCAGGGCTGGGACTGCTGCCAGGGGGAACTTTGGCACGGGATACCCGACAGACTTGACAGCAGCTGGATTTTCCATGCCTGACACTGAATTTATGGTGCCGGATGCTGGTGCAATTGCTAGCTGGCTTGTCGTTCGAGCATGGTCTTGCTGAGATCAGAGCAGCACAGCCCTGTCCCTGCAACCAGAAAAGGGGACAACGGGCACCTAGGATGAAAAGAGCAGTGGCTGCAGCAACAGAAACCCAGGGAGCAGCAAACCTGGGGCCCATGGATGTGCTGGGACCCCAGGGAGGCCCAGGCTGAGACGAGCAGTGCCCCATTTGTCTCGGTGTTTAGAAACCCTGTTGGAAATCCAGTCCTCTTGCGCTTCTTGTGCCACAGACAGCCCAAAGAGGTTGCTGTGGACATGCTGGGACCCCTTCTCCCACCAAGCTGCACCGCAAAGTACTTGGCAATCTGCTTTCCCAAGGATACTCTGCCTGAGAGCCACCCTGCATCCTGGTCCTGGGATTTTCCTCCTACCTGGGAGCCAGGGACCACAGAGACCTTGGGAATGCGGGATTCCTCATCCCAAGTCCCTTTGGGGTCCTGCTGTGGGTTTGTCCACCTCCCAGGCCACCGTGAAGTCCTTTTACCTTTTCCCCCCACACTTCAGAGCTGGTTTAATCAGCTCATAGTTTTCATTTCATGCCTTTCTCTCTCTCCTTTTTTGAGGGGGCAGTGAAATTTATACAATATTTAAGCAGCATAGTGGAGTCCTGGAAGATATTATTAATGTAAAAGGGACAGGCTGGAAATGCACTTGAACCTGGTTACAATTAGAGGGTGATTTTTCTAAAGGTCAATGAATTCAGATAATATCCACAGGGGGGAAAAGAAATTTAATACCTTTTTAGTGAATTAATTAATTATAATATTATATCGGCTTGGGGTTCTTTTCCAGAGTGATTAAGGGAACGATCTGTCTTCGGAGAGGCTGGGGGAAGTCAGTGAGCGAACGAAAGACTGACAGAGGGAAGGGAGAGAGGGGGAGAGCTGGGGAGAGTTTAATGGGAGAATAATGGAGCCTTTTCTTTCCTTTAAAAACTTACTGTATTTCCAGGCCACATGATTCCTGCCTGCCGGGTCCAGACCCTTTCCTTGCAGTCTCTCCAAAGGCCGTTGGAGGGAATATTTTGTATTTTTGCCTTTTCAAAGTGGCTTTGGATGCCGTAGCATCTTGAATGCCAGACACAGTGCAGGGGTGGCTGGACCCTTTGTGGCAACCCCATCCCTGGTGCCACCAGCACTGTGCCCCAGGGCTGGCAAAGGGGTTCTTGCCAGGTCTGTGCGTGGGGATACAGGGTTCCCAGGAGCCACCAAGAGCCATGGCCTTGGCGTGGTGCTGCTCCTGGCCCCGTGGAGCCCTGTGGCCCCAGCCCTCAGTCGTATTGGTTTATCTGCAGCCTTAGCTGAGGCTGGAATTTACACTCTCTGCTAATCCAGCAAGCCCCAGAAATTAATTAGTCTTGTACATTAGAAATTAACATAACCTTTCTGGTTATATGTTCTTATAGCACAGGAGCGGGCCAGAGTCCCTCAGCCGCCTGTAATTGGAGCTGCTTTTCTTCTAATTCTTTCCCTCCTTGTTTTTTAAAGATGTGGACATTTGAACTCGTTAATCATGCAGCCTGGTAGCTGGTAAAGTCTAAAATGTTTGTGATTGTGTTTGGTCCTGGCAGAGTTTGCAGGGAAGGGGGGGAAAGGAGGTGTCTCTCCTTTGTTGCAAAGGATTAAGCAAGCACCCATGGCCTGGGGTGGGAGGGAAGCGGTGCCAGTGGTCACCGTTGCAGGGACATCTCCTGGCATGGGTAGGGTACCAAAAACCTGGCAGGGAGGTTATCGGGGCTTGACTGCAGGAGAGATGGGCTGAAAGGTCTTTTGCAAAAATTGGTCTACAATCTCCCATGTGCCCCGTGCAGATGTGGTTCCAACAGCTACTTCTACTCTAGAATGAAAGCAACATTTTTGTGGGAGGCTATAGCTTATTTCCACTCTTCTGCTGAGCCACAGGCTGCAAAAGTTCTGGCCCAGCAGGTCCAAGTGGGGTAGATGTGAAGCTGAACGGCCGGAGGGGTGACTCAGGCCTCGGCGGCTAGGCTGAGCTCTGTGGATTGAGTGCTCCGACCACTTCTCTTGCTGCTTGGCTGGTGACTGGTAACATATGGAGTGGTGGTAACAGGATTGCTTGAGACAGTTTGTACCTACCATTAACGTGCTTCTAAAGAAAATTGTGTGTCACGGGCATGAAGAGTATCCTTGCGCGGGGATTTGCTCTCTGCTGCTGCAGCATCACGACCCTGGGCTTCTGCCCCTCTGGTCTCTGCTTTCCATCCCTGGAGCTGGGGCTGGAGCCATCTGCCCGACCTTCCTCCGGGTGGTGGGGGAGATATCCCAGCAGAATCTGGCCAGTGCAGAGCCCTGGGTGATGCTGCTGTGTCAGGGCAGTCTCCTGGGGAAGGCGATCCAGAAAGACCGAGTTGTGTTGCTGGGCTTTGCTGGTGGCTCAAAACTCAGGCTCTGCTGTATGCTGTGCCCTGGCAGGATCTGGCACTGCCCTTCTTCTCCCACTCCTCCCAGGGAAGCATTCATCCCTCAGCAGACTCCCTCCTCCTCCTCCGTTGCCTCCAATGGGGCAGAGCACTTGCCAGGCCTTTGGGCATGTCTTCTCTTCCCTCCTTCCCCATCTCACCTTAAAACCCCACCATCTTTTATCAAACCAGCCCTTTCATTTCTCTTTCCTCCCCCCTCCAACACCACCACCTCCCTCCCACCACCTCCACCTCCCTCAGCCAGCCAGCGACTGCCGGAGAGAGCCAGCTCGCTCCCATTGTGCTATCTTTGGGTCCTAAATTAAAATTTATGACATCTTGAAATGAGCAGTGAGGGTAATTTTGCTTCTGAGCGAAGATGCTAATGAGTCCCCTTAATGGCGTGAATAAGGAGTTGACGGGTCGTGTGTCACTTTGCGCAGACCGTGCTGGTGGTGTAATGGCCGCAGTAAGTGTCTGTAATTATACCCTGTCTCACTGTATTTTGGCAGCCGTTGTGGGAGAGCAGGCGGCTCAGCCGCGTACAAGGCAGGGGGGAGGGAGAAAGGAAGAGGGGAGAAAAATATCCCAGCACCTCCTGTGCTTCCTCTGTGCTCCCTGGATTCCTCATCCCTCTGTCCATGCGGCTCTGGAGCGGTGGCTTTGCTGGGCTCAGCTCTGGCCAGGAGGTGGGTTGGCTGCAGCTGCTTTGAGGATGAGCTGCTCCATCGTCTCCTTTTCTCCCCTTTAAAACAAGGTGATAAATCCACATGGTCCCCTCTGCTGCATCAGAGCCGGGGCTGTGGCAGCGTGCCCAGGGCGGGATAGCAAAGACCTGTTGGACCCAAGTGTGTGGGACAGCCCTGCTCAAAGCCTCGGGGTGATACAGAGTCTGTCCTCACCAGCTCCTGAAACACAAGGTCCCAGCTCTCTCTGTGGAGCAGACAGGGCGTCCTCTCCCTCGCCTGGCACTGAGAGCCCGCCAGCTATTTGATGCTGTCCTGGCCTCTGATTCCTTCCTGGCTGATTTCTTCTATGGGGTTACTCTGGGGGATTGTCCTGACACTATTTCAGTCCCTCGGGGTTTTTTTTCCACTATTCAACATGGTGCTGAAAGCTTCCCACAGAGACACAATTAGTGTAGAGGCAAGAAATGTGCCCCTGTTCCTCCCTGGGGTGTAAAACCAACTGCTGTCACCTGGGCAAGAGCTGAACCCTCTGGTGTGGTGGGGAAATGGTCCATCTCCTAGTGATGCTTCACGTCGGCTCTGTTGGGCTCCAGCCTGGTCCTTTGGCCTGGCACAGAGATGCTGCCTCCAAGAAACCGTGTCTGGGCATCAGGCCAAGGCTTTCCCATCCTGGCAGAAGGAGCTGCTCGGGAGCTGCTGTTTCGAGGAGTCATTTTGCAGTCAAGCTCTGTGCACGTACGCTTGGGACTCAGCACCACGTCCCGAGTGAGGTTTTGCTCAACTGCAGCGCTCGGAGGACTGGGTGTTGCTTCAAAAAAAGCACAAACTGGCTTTCTGAAGGCTTTTATCTGCCCAAGGAGATTATTCTGTGGACCACCTCGCTCCCAAGCCTCCTTGAGACCATAAACCTTCCAGTGTGTGCTGGAGTTGTTAATTTCTTGGCAATACTCACCCAGGCAAGGGGTGGGATGGTGGGTGAAAATGCCAAAGCCCCAGATGTTTGTGTGGCTGATGGGGCCGTTGGGTGTGTGGCGGGAGAGGGCTCCTGCTCGGATGCTCTCTGGAACTGGTTAATGCTTGGTGCAACAAGCTGGTCCCTGACCAAGCCAGGCATGTGTTCCCACAGCGCATAAAATGAATAGGTAAGACCCAAAACACGCGGTAACCAGCTTCCTGAGTGAGCCAGGCTTTAATTTGCTGGCACTGGCGAAGCGTGCAGCTTTGGAGGAGTTTGCAAGCCCTGTGAGGTGTGTGGGGGGTGTGTGTACTCAGGGGGTGGATTTACACGTGGGAAAGTGCCCGGGGTGAGGGCAGGGGTTTGCTGGAGGAGAACATGGCAAACTGCAGCTCCTGTGCCCGGGCCGGGATGGTCCCCAGGGGTACGTGGAAGTCGGCTGTGAGTTTGGGAATCTGTTTCCCCTCCCAGCTGCTGTCATGGCACATCTGAGATCGCGCCCTGCAAGCAGCCCCACGCCTTTGAGTTGAAAAACAGCAAGCAACTGGCTCTTTTCCTTGCATCTCTGGGCTAGGGAGCCTTTGAGCCGCTTGCAGAGGATGATTTACAAACTGTGGAGAGTTTCCCTGGTTTGTTTGTGTAGGTGGGTTTTTGTTTATGTGTCTCTTGAAGCCTTGAGAGCCCTCGTCATATTTCTTCCTTTCCTCCTCCTGCCTCAGCCCACACCGTTCCCGACTTGAAAAATTCCTGGGCGATCCCAAGCACTGTGGGCAGTAGCCGGGAGCACCACGAGTGGCTGCAGGACCCCTCGCCAGGGCCAAGCCAGACCGAAAGAGGCTTTTCTCTGTGCTGTAGAGATGCTGCTGGTATGGGTGTTGGGGTGGATGTTATTCACCCTGGCTCTCCCCATCTTTCCTTCCTGTCTCCTTCTTGCTCTGCCATTGCCAGCCACTGCCTTTGGTCCCTGGCGCTTTTTGGGACCCTTTGCTGCTCCGTCTTTGTGGCAGGAGGGGCTGGAGCTCAGCCAAGCAGCAGCTTTGGGATGGACCCATTGAGCAGCATGGCCAGCACTGGTCTGAGGTGTCCCTTTGGGCACATGTGATGTGGTCCAGCTGCTCTACTATTTTCCAGTCTGGAAGGACATAGGTTTAGCTCAGGGCACTGACGTGCCCACAGGCATGTTGTTGTCATCTTTGGAGATAGCAGCTATGATTCTGAGAATAAAAGCATTTGGGTGCACAAAATATTACTGCTGTGGGTGTTGCATGCTTGCTTTTAAAACAACCTGGGAGCTCCTTGGAGGCGAGGAAGCTGTTAGCATGTAGGCTTGGGCATTGCGGGGTTGTCCAGAGCTGCTCAGTGGTGGCTGATGCTGAAGAAAGCCCCAGTGGTGCCGTGATCCCAGCACCGGGGTCCTGTGGGTGCCGGTACTGCCAGCTCCGTGCCACGTGGCCTGGGTGAGGGTCTTCACACCCACCTGGCACAGCCCTGTCCCGGTGGGAAGCAAAGTTCTGCCACGTCACCAGCGCCAGCTGCCTGCAGAATCAATACAAGTGTCTGTTACAGAGATACATGCGACAGCGTTTTAAAGGACAATATCAATAAACTCGGGAGAGCTGTTAGCAGGCTCTGATGAGGGCTGGCAAGCAGGCGCTCCCCACGTCGGGGAGATCATGACCATTGAAATATTGAAGTACTTGCATATAAACTGTGCTTTCAAGTATTTTTGACAAGGGTACTAATTAAATCTTAATTGACACTGCACTAATTAGCTTCTTAATTACATGGAACCACATAATTAGCAGCACACTCTGTGCTAATTGTTAATTAGGAAAACCAGGCTTCCCCCTATCCCCCCCCATCCCTCCCCTCCTGTTGTCACTTTTAACTAAAGAGCCTCTGGTGGGAGGAGGAAGAAGAAGAAGAAGAAGAAGAAGGGGAGGTTGTGAAATCTGGCCCAGGGGAGCAGTTGTGCTCCCAGCACACATGCTGGGACAGTATGCAGCTCCAGCTGGGGGTTTGTGTGTGTGGGGTGGGACAGGGGTGCAGGCACAACAGGCTGCTCATTGGGGTTTTCTTAATGATAACATGTGATGCAGCACAACCCTCCTCCTGGAGACATCCCTTTCCTGTAGCTCCATCCAGGACAAGCCGCTGTGGCACTGGGCAGCTGCTGAGGGTGCTGACCCCCTGTGCCAACAGACCGCTTTAGCCCTCTCCACCAGCTCGGTGAATTGTCCCCCCACCATGGCTCCATGCCCTCCCATCCCCTGGCACGCTGCCGCTCTGCTGTGAGGTCCCACAGAATGGGTGATGCAGACCCTTTGTTTCTGTGAGGTGTTGCATGACTCCCTGCCCCATGGCCACGTGCTTAACATTCCCCAAAGAGGTGGGTTTTCCCTTCTGGTGAGTCTGTCCACTTTGCCCCCCTTTATTCCTCTGGTTTTTCTGGTTTTCCTGCCTTGCTCCATGTCTCCTGCCAGACAGCAGGCAGTGGGAGTATCTCATCGCTGAGGCAGCAAAGCTTTCCCTTAAACAGGTCCTCCTCAGCCCCAAAATCCCTTTGGGGTTTTGCTTGGCCACTTGCTTCACACGGGCGAGGGCCCATACTCCCCAAAACGGGCACGCTGGGGTGGCTGCACGCACTTACCCAGCTGGGTGCTTGTGGGAACGGCCATGGCTTTGCTCCTGGGGTGGAGTTTCATCCCTCAGCTGTCTGTGTGTGCAACGGGCATCACAGGGCTCAGTGATTGTCGGTCGGTGTGGGTCTGCGCCAGTGTTAGCTTGGCACCTTGTCTAAGCTCAATATCTGGTTTTGGTAGAGGAATTACTCTGGATCTGGCCATGCCGCTGCCATGCAGGAGCAGGGCTCTACATCCCAGTCCCTGCACCCCATTGTGCACCAGCCCAGCTACAGCGCCTGCTCCTCAAAACCCTCTGACCCCATTGGGGATCGCTGTCACGGAGCGATGCCCCGTACCATGGCATGCTGTGCCCAGCATCTGCCACCTTCTCCACATCTCCCAGCCCTGAAAGCTGTGCCAGCAGCAGCCTCACCGCTCTGGCCAGCCCACCGGTGCCCATCCTTGCAGCGGGAGCGAAGTCAAAACCCCAAGGCTGCAGTTTTGTGGGTCTCTCCCTTGGTCTTTTTTTTTGTTATTATTATTTTTTATTTTTTAATACTGCAGTTTCCCAGGAAATATAAAAAATAGCTTAACAGCTGCTGCAGAGTTTGCCTTTCCCAAGTGCCCAAAGGAGTGGGATGAGGAGTGCAGTGCAGCTGGGAGATTGCAGCCCCCTGTTTACGGGGAAAGAGGCGGAGGGGAAAAGACAATATCTGTATTTTCACCAGGGGGAAAAGAGGAGGAAAAGAAAAGAAAAAAAAAGAAGAGGTGAGAAAATTGTTCACATTTGACAAATCTTTCTAATTAGGGGCCAATTATGTCCTCAGATTCCTAATTGGGATTCCGGCAGGTTTTCAGGCTTGTAGGGTAATTACAGGCTCGTAATTCTATTAAGATGGAAATTTGGGAGAAATACCTTATCATAACATTTAGATTTTGCCATCTGTGTTGATGGGCTGCAGCTCGGGTGGGAAGGGAGTGCTTTTGCTCCTGTGCTTGGAGCCTGATCCTCAGCTGGTGCCAGCCGCCATCGCTGCGGGCAGAGCCTGGCTCCAGAGGACAAATGGGGGGCAGAGAGGTCTGAGCATCATCTCGGTCCTGTGGGGGCTTGTTGGGGTCTGTGGGGTGCTGGGAGTGTGGGTTTAAATGGAGATCCCTGGGGTTGTGCTGGGACAGGAGGACTGGATACCATGTTCCATCCCATCCATTGCCACTGCTGTCTTCTGTGAGCATCGCCCGATGTTTCCAACCAGAAATAGCCACGGCAATCGCTCTCCGTCTTCCTCCCAACCCGGAGGAGGAAAGAGCTCCCTTAGCTTCCACGCAGCCCTGGTTTTCGTTTGAACCAACCTTCATCTGTAAAAGAAGGGGAAGAAAAAGGGAATAAAGTCCCTTTTGCAGGACCCAGAAAGTGTGAAGGGGCTCAGAGCATCTGTAAGTTGTGGGGGACGTGCTGGGGATGGGGCTGGCAGGGACATGTCATGGGGCAGAGGTGACCACAGGCTGGCACATCCATTTTTGGTTCAGCAGCCAAAATTAGGAGGGAGGGAGAAAACAAAACCTGGACTTTGGGGAGAGCACCGTGGGTCCACCAGAACGCTTTCTTTAGCCCCAGCCAAATCATTTTGTGCTGGTTATGTTGGCTTTCAAAAAGCATGGTGAGCTTTACAGCCCCTTCTCCTTTCAATGCATGGAGGAAAACCACATTATTTAACAACAACAACAACAAAAAAGCATTGATGTATTTTGTTTCAATAATTGTAATTTTTTTTTTTCTCTTTTCCCTGTTAATTTTTTTGCAGAAGCTGTTTGATGTGACTCGGGTTGACAAATGGCTAGAGTTGCAGCAGCAGCACCTCACCCTGCACGGGGGTCCGGCTGTGCAGGTGCAGGGTGCCGGTACTCCGAGCAAACCACCGATGACCCCACAGTGATCGATGCCTGTGACAGGGACATGTGCCTGGAGCCTTCAGGGATCTCATGATCAGCTGAAAATCCCAAATAAATCCAGCAAATCCTGCTTGGACACAATTTCTCAATGGGAAATTCTGTCTCTTCTCCCAAAACCCAGGTGTGTGGTGGCTGTGCTTGCGCTTGTCCCACACCTGGGAGGGCCTGCTGGGACATTCCTGTCCCTGCTGTTGCATTCCTGTCCCTGCTGTGGCCTCATCCATGCGGCAAAGTCCCCACGAGGGATGCTGTATTTGGGGTTCCCCAGATCGCTAATGCTAATATTTTTTTCCTCTTGGCTAATGAAACCAGCTGTGGGTAATTATTTTAATCTGCATTACTGGGCAGGAATGCAGCTTCTTCTGGATCTGCAAATTTATAATAACACTAAAAAAAGAAAAAGGAAAAAAAAAAGAAGAAAACCCTCCTCTCCGTAAGAGTCTTGCTGCCTTTGATCTTTTGTGCGAGGCCTCTTATCGGGATGAGAGTAGGTTTACATGCTGGAAGATAGGGGAATAATACTCCACGGAGATAAGCTGCAGCCCCGGCTTTCCTTTGTGTGGCACATTTGATAGTACTGGGAAAATGTTTACTGGGAGACTTTGGGAGAGAATTAGTCCCCAGCACAGCTGAGAAAAAATAATTGCTTTGCATGATAATTAAAGAGCGATGGGCTCGGCTTTGGCCCTGGCCCTGGAATGGGGTGGGAGGAAAGCATTGATTTGCTGGGAAGCCCCTCGGCTTTCCCAGCACAGCCCGTGGTGGGGTGGCAGATGTGACCTGTTATTGCCACGGCCACCACCCCTCATGGGGACATGGAAAAACCCCCTTATGAATAGCCTGAGGTATCAGATATTAAAGCATTGAATTATTTTGGTGGGAGGAGTGGGGAAATGGAAACATCGGGGGTTAGATGAATGTCCCTGGGGTGCTTTTGGGGTTTCAGTGTTGTTGCTAAGTTTGGCTCTTGGGTCACATCAGAAGCCGGAGCATCATCCAGAGGGGAAGGAGAAGACCTGGACAGGGATGGCTGCAGGGAGAAGCCATGCACAAAAAACCTGCTGGATTTCTGCCGTCTCTTCCAAAAGGAGTTTCCCAACTCTTACAGGTGCCAGGAGGAATTTCTCAACAGCTCTTTCAGCATCTCCAGATGTCCCTTGACTGCTGGGCAAGGACACCGCTCCCTCCCAGGGACACAGAGGCTCAAGGGGAGCATCAGAGGCCAGATGCCTCTGGGACCGTGGGTCACCCAGGAACAGCCCCCGCTGCCACGTAATCGATTTCCTATTAATCTAGCTTTTTATTATTATTAGTATTGTTATTATTATTAAACATCTCTCTTCTCCCAAATCATCTCAGAGCCATGGTGAGGTCCCTGGTAATAGCTCCATAAATTTCAGCCATAAAAAGTAATGGAGGGAGACAAATGAGATAATTAGGAATAAATCTTGGCGAGGTCTCTATTCATCAACATCCCCCAGAACCGGCCAATATTCCAAATCATTAGCAAAGCCCGTAATTAACAAAGAGCCAAGGCTTCCAACGTTAATAAAGCTCGCTCAACTCTATATTATCAGGTAGCGGCTGACGAATCAGCCCTGTTAATATTATGGCCTTTGTTAAGGATCTTCTTTCTTTCTCTCTCTTTTTTTAAAGCTAAAAACCCTGTGTCTTTTTTTTTTTCCTCTTCTGCTAAATTTTAATTAGATTTTGCATGTGCATCTGTAGAGGGCAAGTGAGGGGACAAAGGGACAGGGTTTTTTCTTTTATGCTTGGGGATACTGGCAAAGGAAGAACTTGATAGACTTTTTTTTTCTCCATCTTTCTTACTACTTTTATTCATTACTCCACACTTTCACGCTCTTCTGAAGGGAGGGTAGTAGGGTCCTCAAGGCTGGTACCAACTAACAGCCAACTTTTATTCATTCCTGCCCTTTCCCTAGAGCCTTAGGGTTTCCAGAATATGTGTGCAGACAGAAGGTGCCAGCTCAGCTCTGAACCTGTCACCCCGGCCCACGTTAGCCTGAGCAGCTCTTGGCTCATTTGGGCTAAAAGCAGAAGGGATTCGCCAAAGAGCAGAGCAAGTGCAATGATTGCCTGTTTCCTTGTCATGGCTTAGAAATTATATGGTTTCTGGGGTTGCTGAAGAGTTTGTCTGTTCCTTGCCCACGTGGGCATGGTGGGACACTCACCTACATGCCACCACAAGGTCAGCCATCCATGTCCCCCAGCAAGGCTGGCACTAGATGTCCAGATAACTTAAACATCTCCAGGTGGGACAGCTACAGAGTAGCTGCATTGCAGAAGTCCCTCCTTTAACCCCAGGTGCACACAGGTTATGTCCCATCAGCATATTTATTTTGGTTTTGTGTTTGCGCAAATGGGGATTGCCCTAGATCTGGTAGGGAGAGGTTTGGGAAAGATGAATAACTTCATGCTTTAGGTTTTCACCGGTCAGGGTTGGGCTGGCAGCTCTGCGGGCAGGGAAGCAGATGAGCCCAGTTGCCTTTGCTGCAGTATCTTCCCTCTGAAGCATTTAAGCACAGATGAAGATCCAGGAGCAGGAGATGCTAACCAGGGCTGGAAGCTCCCCCCTAGCTTCGGGATGCTCTTGTTGCCACTGCCAAGCCTTTGCCCTCTATGACGCTTGGTGCCACCGGGCTGGACAAGCACACTGTGCACCACAATGACAGGTTTCTGTTTCTTTTCCAGTTTCAGGGGCTGATCCTCTGCTCTTGCTAAGCTACTGGGGGGATCCCAGTCTGCTCCACCCAGAGCCCAGCAGCTCAGTGCAGGAGAGAGCAGCAAGCACTGACCCCAGGGAGCCTGCCCTTACCTCCAGCACAGGACCACATCCATGCTGCCACATCCACCTCATCAGCTGGGGGAGACTGCAAATGCCCTTTCTCTTCCTGAAGCCTTGTCATCAGCTGCTGCAGCTGCAAGTCAAATACAGAGGGATGAAACTGCTGCTGCTGGGCATCCCTTGGCATTGCATGCAGGTACTGGTGAATGCTCTGCAATAGCCCCTGAGAAAGGGGAGCGCAAAGGCTCGGTGAGGGGCTTTGGCACTTCTGCAGAGCAGCTCTCTCCACTGCACAGTTGCCTTTTTCCATTTTGCATGGGTGAGTGGTGACTATCAGAGAAGGCTGCCTCATGCTGTCTAAAAGCCATACAGGAAGAAAGTTAGAAAACCTAGTCTGTGTCTCGGCAAAACTGTCTACGTGGGGCAAGAAGTAGGAATGCTGAATTTGGCTTCTCTGTTACCTGTGTCCAGCTGGGAGGAGACCCCTGAGGAGGCTGTGCCTGCACCCAGCCAGCTGCCACGGGCACAGGATACCCCACTCCTAGGAGAAAAAATGGTGAAATATTACATGCTCTGTGCAAGTTTCCTCCATCTGTGCAATGGGTTTTATTAAGTGAGAATTTATCATGGGGGTTTTTTTTGTACTTTGTGCAACACTATCGTGAAAGGGCATTTCATTATGTTTCTGCCATGTGCAATTTTTATGATGCTGTATTGAATCATCATCAATAACAACCTTTATTGAACATGAAATAGTTCAGGCAATAAAAAAACCTTTACTGAAAATAACTCCATGTAAACATAAACCCAAGGGGACATAAACCACAACCTGGAAGAGTGCAAACTTTATGGGACATTACTGTGTGGATGTGTTACACACGCTCAGCAAACACAGAGCAGAGTGACCCAAAGGGATGAAGGGGCAGCAGGCAGGGATGATTCACAGCTTGACCAGGCTTTACTTCATGTCCAGCAAGCCCCTACCAAGGCCACAGCTATTTCTGTAGGGCATCAACCGGGATTAGAGCAGTTGTATTAAGTATCACTGCCATCCTGGGGAACCGAGGGGTGGTTGTGGTTCTCTGTTAGGAAAGTGTGTCAATACCCATCCCAGGAGGATGAGTCTGGAGGGTCTTATAGCCAGCACAGAGATGCATTGACTCCAGATGTGTCACTGGGAGACAGAGCCAGGACACGACTGGCCAGGAAGCCTGGGATGTTGCAAGACTGCTTGAAACTTTTTAAGCAGAAAAATAATCAAGGAGCTATTTAAGTGCTGTGGCCACAACAGCTCTCATTTACAACCAAGAAATACTGCCTGAGGTTTAAATGCTCACATCCCTCATTTGCTTCCTCTCCCCCATCAGCAAGTGTTTGCTCTCAATGAGGAGGCTGCAGGGACTGCTGTGAGAAAACAAAGGCTGCAGGATGGGGGTGCGGAGGCAGGGTGTCTCCTCCTGGCCCCAGTGCCATCCCTGCAGAGCTGGCAGCCTGGGCATTGGGGGGTCAGAGAGGTGCTGTGCCAGGTGCTCTGCAGGGCTGAGATTTGCAATCCAAAGAGGCTGGAGAGAAAGGGGAGAAGGATTTTCATTCCTACTTGACACCTGAACATGAAACAAGAACTAACCCTCCTGTCTACCATTAGGTCCTGTACCCACAAAGCCAGCCTTGCTCTGCACCCCAGTAAAGGGGAATAACAGTGGCTGTAGCAGGCACTGGGCTATCCTGACTGGAGGATCATAAAATGCCATGTAAAAATGAATCCTCTGAAAAGCAGCCACTGCTACGGGCAGCAACAGCATGGTCACTGTAGGACTGCTCGGCCCTTCGGTATGAGACAAGGGGATGGAGGATGCTGAGCTGGGGGTTTGCGGGGACCTGGTGTGGTCCTTCACACCAGCCCAGTGAGTGGAGCCCCAACTATCTATTGCCTTGGAAGCAGCCCTGGGATCAAGCTAGTTGGGCAAAAAAGCCCATGGGCAGGGCTGTGAGAGGCACTTGGGGATCCTCTGGCCTTTCCAGAGGCTACAAGTTTTCAGGGAAGAGCAGAGGCAACAGCCACCATAGGTACCTGGCTGTCACCAAGCCCCAACACAACCTCCAAAAAGCAGTTTATCTCAAATACTACAGGGAAGCCCTAGGACTTGGAGAACAACAAAACCTAGCTGGGAAGGGAAAGCTGCTCAGTACAAAAAGCAAGCATCAGGACTTTAGGGCAGGGAGCCATATGCAGAAACAGGAGGATTCAACCCCAAAATCACAGACACCAACTGCCTCTTCAGCACAGCCCATGCAACCCCGCACCAGGAAGGGTGATCTGGTGCACGGAGAAAATTAGCTTCCCCACCTTCCCATCACCAGCCCAGGGTTACCCCAATCCCCTTCCCCTGCTTTTTACCAGGGGAAGCAGGGCACATGCTTACCTTGGCTGCTCACCACAGAGCCCACCACTGTCCCACCACCACCAGCAAAAGGAGCCCTGCCTTGCCGAGAGCCTTTTATACCCCAGCCCCTGTGCAGGTGATTTCTCATCTCCGCCCCTTGCCAGGCGATTCGCTGCTGGGAGATTTCTTCTTCCATCTCCATCACCCACTACTAATACTGAGCACCTGTCTGGTACCTGGCCCCCAGGCTCTGCAGCAAAACCCACCTGGTAGCAAAGCAGCTGAGGAGATCCTCTGTTTGGTGGGGTGTCACTGCTGCAGCTGAGACAGGGCAGTTCTCCATGGGGTGGTCAGAGCTGACCAGCACTTCTGCTGCCAATGCAGCCTCCGACATCTCTTTTAATCTCTCTTACAATGATTTCTTTTTTGGCTTGGTGCTTTTAAGCTAGAAACTGCTTCAGATCAAGTTGTGTAAAATCTTTCCTAATGCAATGGGTGTCTTTGGATGTCACTAAGAGGCGTGGATGCCGAGCACTTCTTCAATAAAAATGGGATATTCGAGTCTTGATTTTCCACTCGAGAAACAAACCATAGGCTTGAGCACTGACCGCTGTCCGTCGGGCAACTGGGCCCAGTGTGTGCGTGGCAGGGAGACTGGGATGACTGGTCATCCCTTCACTAGAGGGCAGCATCATGCCAATAAAATTGCTTTAAATCTTTGCAATTTTGGATTAGCCAGGTGGGAGCATCCAAAGAACTTCACACCTTGGGCAATCTGGCGTCGAAAGGTGTCGGTGTGTATGGGAAAGGGTTGCGCTCCGGCAGCTGCCGGCCTGCCCGAAAAGCCAAACTGCCATTGCCAAGAGCGGCCGTGCTGGATGCAAGGGGCAGCCTCTTCTTTCGGGCTCGGGAGGGACCCGGGGAAACATGCCCAGGGCTCGTATGCCACAGTTCCTCTGGGCTGCAGGAGGGAGCCGGTTGCTTGCAACATCTGGAAGCCATTTCTGAGCAGCTTCGCTGCCCGGCTGACGTGCGGCAAAGGGAGAGCTGCTCCCCAGCTCGGGCGGGAGGCCCGAGAGGAGGCTGAGTGCAACCAGAAAGTCAGCACTGCAATAGCCCCCGGGAATCGCTTTATTGCAAGGAGATAAAAGGTGGCTGGCAGGCAGCACATGTGAAGCGTGAGGTTAGCCGGTTAATCGCCAGCACGGCTGAGCCTCCGGGTCCCGGCCGAGCCAAGGGGGCTGCACGCTCAGCACAGTGTATGTTACGAGAGCTCCCTCTGTGCTGCCAAAATCCTGAGCAAAATAACAAAGCCAGACACGTTAGATATCTCCCCTTTGCGGCAGGGGTACTGAAGCAGGCAGAGACACTAAGGCGCAGACACCCAGCAATGCTGAGGGCTCAGTACACTTTAAAAGTCAGAGCCTTAAATAAAAAAATCTTTCGTTGCCCATCTCCAGGAACAGGCTCATTCACTAACGAGCTTGGAAATCAATGGGGCTTGGGTGGAAATGGAGCTCGGATCTTCCGGGAGCCACCAGCATCCCTCCAGCATCAGCAGTGCCAGCAAATAATGAACACCAAATGGCAGCACAGGGGATGGCTCCCGGATTGCTGAGGGGGCTGCTGAACCCTGGCAATTGGGTGGGAGGTTCAGCTTTCCACGGGAAACCCAGCCCCCATACAGGGCATCCCAGCACCGAGGGGAAACCCACCCACAGGCAAATGAAACCCAGAGGCCGCTCTCGGGACGTAGCCTGCAACAACAGGATAATGCAGATAGTACCACTGGGCTGAGTATAGATAAATATGTATACAAACAAATAAATGCACAAAAATATGTGTATATGTAAATATACATGTAGGTATGTGTGTCTATATATATGCATGCATATGTGTGTGTGTGTATACATACAGTCAGACAGACTATATAGCAGACAGTAGGGTCTGTCACACACACACACGTATCTAGAGAGGAAATAGGAGTGCTCAGGTCACATCCACATGCCACCATCGCATCTGTGCACATGGGGGAAGCAGGGTGGGTGTGAGCAGGAGCCCATATGAGGCCCAGCATGTAAATAGGAGTGAATTAATGTGTGGGAGGTGAGTGTCTGCTTGCCCTGTCACGCATGTATGTGCAACGTGTGCCAACTTTCCCTACTTAGCGGGGACGAGTGCTTTGGTCTTAAAAGAAAAATGGTGCCACTTTTTTCACTCTATAACTCACTGGGGCTGTTCAGCGCATTTCTGTGTGGGGTTAAAGGTAGGGCCGAATTTTCCTCCTAAAATATTCCTGTTAATGGCTTTCAAATGTTGGCATCCCTGGCCAGTGCATGCGCATGTGTGTGTGTGTGTTGGCTGCTGGCGCTGTCTCACACACAGCAAACTCCCCAGCTCCCAGATATTTAAGCTAACTCCATCTCCTCTCCAGTTTCAGCTGCATTTTTAAAGAAAACAACTCCCACCGACTGCAGCAGGAAATCACTATTTGGGTTTATGAGGCACCTCTTCCTGACGAGCTGCGCGGAAAAGTCTCTGCTTGCTCTGCAAGGCAGGTATCCCTGTGCTGGCAGGGCGGCTTGGTGCCTCGGCATTGCACACTGGCTCTCGGCATCATGCACCAGCCCTCGGCATCATTCACCAGCCCTTGGCATTGCATGGCCAAGAGGGATGAGGTGACACTCGAAAGCCACTCATGCAATGGCTGCAGCTTTTGCTAGTGGGAAAAAAGGAGATGCTTGAGCTGGTGGGGTTCATACCAGCTCTGTAGAGGAAATAAGGTGTACCTTAAGGTGTTTGAAAGCATAAGAAATGTTATTAAAACAAAAATAAAGTTGCTCAGTTTTAGTAGCGACGTTTCCTGGTTCAGGCCCCTGCCTCTGCATGCACAGAGGACCCAGCACCCAGCGTGGCGCTTGTAAGTAGGAGCCCAGTGGATGTAATTAGCCCTGGTAATGGTGATGCATGAAAGCACAGTGCTGCTGGGCCAGGATCTGGCCTTCCCATGCCCCAGCCCAGGTGTGCCCGAGCCCGGGGCTCCTGTGCCTTCCCCAGGCAGCCAGACCACACACCGAGCCCACCATCAACCCCTCTGAAGCGGTTGTTTCTCCCTCTTGCTTTCCTGACCTCTCCGATACCGGAAAAGTCATCTGCTCCCCACACGACCTGATCAACCTGCTTCTTCCAGCCGCTGGCTCTGTCACGAGCTGCAGCACTGCCTGGGAGGCAGAGTCCCCTTCGGTTGGAGCCCATGGTGATGCCGAGCTCCGGGATGTGCTGGACAAGGAAAAATACCCACTGAGGTTAGACAGGGTCTGTGTGTCTTTCCAGCTGTCCTACAGCTGGGCTTCAACCTTGTATCTCTGCCTTTGGGCAGGATGCTGAAGGGATTGCGTTAAATCAAGCAGTGGTCCCTGGATACATATGCCTATGAGTATATATGTGTATATGACCCCAGGGGCCATCCTGGCTTTGTCCCTTGCTGTGTCCATCAGGGTCTCAGTGTTTCTTTGGGGGCAAAGCCATCGCGCTCTCTCTTTGCCCAGGTCTCTGGCAGTGCATAAGGGTGAGGAGCTCATGTGCTGTTCAGCTTCTCTCTGCTCCTCCCCAGGCACCCAGGAGAGGGTTAACACAAGCGGTTCTGCATTTTCCTTCTCCAACTTGGTAGCAAGGCAGAACATGGGGATATATGGTCTCCTCTTGGGTCCCAGCCTCCAAAGCTGGCTAGAGGAGCCGGTGCTTTCAGGCAGATTGCCATTTGGCAGCAGAACCCTCCGGCATTTGCCAATTCTGCACTGCTTCAGCTATCGCCGAGCTCAGACAGCTTCTGCACCCCCCTTCCCTCGAGACATGATAACTTTCTGTGTAATCTCTGCTGGCGACAGCAGCACAGAGCTGTCCCACCCCGCTCCCCCCCGCAACCGGCTCCTGCCAAGCTCCACTCGCACAGAGCGAAGGGGCCAGGGTGCCGCAGCAACCCCTCACCGGGGTGCGGGTCTCCGTAATCAGGGGACAGGCAGCTCCGAGGCTCCCCCTGGCATGGGTGCATGCACAGCATGAGGACACCCCAAAGTGACAGCAAACACGGGCTCTCTGGCAGCCAGCGGGGTTTCACGGGCCAACAAACCCTTTCCTGCATCCTGCACGCGTGCAGGACGTCCGTGATTCCCTGAGAGGCAGCAGTTGGCAGCCTGGGTATTTTTTTTTCCTTCCTTGATGGCAGCTTGAAGCCACTGTGCAGCACTGTTGTGACATCCCACCTTGGTCCCAAACCTCCAGGTTGCAAGGGACCCAAACTGGATGCTTGTGCCAGCACAGGCACCAGGATTTTTTTGTTCAGCAGATGCTCACGCTTCTGGCAGGTTCAGGATCAAAGAAGAAATCAGCTTGGACCAGATACTGTCAGACGCCACGGAGTGGGAAAAAGTGATGCTGCTGGGCCTGTGGCCTCAAGCTGGTTTTTGGGGAAGGGTGAAAGCAAGGAGAGAAGCTGGTGGACCTGAAATGTTAATTCCTTCCAGCTGTTGTCAGTCTGGCAGGTTCTCAAAGGAAGTTTAATAGACTGCAGTCGTCTCCCCTCGGCCCGTCCCCCCATTGCCTTGCTGTGCGGAGGCAGCCCAGCAGAACCTGGGATTACATGAGCTGCTGTGTCTTCCAAAGACGTAGTTTTATTTTTTTTCCCTTTAGCTCTGAAAGTGTTTTCTTGTATATGTGTGTGTGACTGTGCACGCATGCACATGTGTAATGCCTTTCCGTCATTTCCCCCCAGCAGAACCTGCCCCTTGGATTGCAGTGAATTAGAAGGGACTGTCGGGGTTGCATGGGGCTGGGGAAGGAGCAGGAGTGGGGGACTGCATCGGCATTGAGAAGGAGGAGGAGGAGGAGATGGCTTCGTGGGCCTCCTTGCTGGAGCACACCCCAGTCCACCGTGTGAACTGGGAGGAAACAGGATGAAGAAAGTATTTGGAGTGGAAAATAAAAGAACCTTGCTCTTGCTTTATTGATTATGATCATGGACAGAAATAGCTCGGGCTGTTGAAAGCAGTCCCCACCAAAGGAGCAGAGGCGCATCCAAGCTGCTTCAATGCAGGGCTCATCCCGCACAGCATCCTCCAGCCGCCTGCAGCATGCGGTGCCCAGAAACCTCACAGCAATGGGGTGAGCCAGCCCTGAAGACAAAGGGTTTCTCACCTGCCTGCCATGGCTTCTGCATAGTTTCCAAGCCTTGTGTTGTACATCTTGCTATACGCTGGCTGCATCTCTAGACATGCTCAGCATGGGAGCCCGGCAGCACAGACACAGCCCCGGGAATGCACAGCCCTGGCCGTCTATTAGCAGGTGGGCAATAAGCTCCCATCATTAATAGACCCAATGTCCCATCCATAATAAATCGCCAGCAGAGTATCGGACAAGCAGCACCGATGGCCAGCTGGGATCATGCACTGCCCATCCCGGCAAGGCAGGTGTGTGTCACTCCTGGGGGGACCCTGCCACTAAGCTGCTCTAAAAACAGCAACATCAGAGCAATACTAGTTTAGGTGACTGGACCATTTAATGAATTTTAGCCCATTTCATTGAATTGCTTCACTTGAGACACCAAGTGAGGGGCCGGGGAAGGAGAGCCGGCAAGCCAAAGGTGCCCAGCAGAGCTCAGCCTGCAGGGGCAGTATCCATGGGGGCACAGTGTGATGGCTCCCAGCAATGAGAGGCTCCAGAGGGAACAGTAAAACCAAGTGCTGGCAGGAGAGTAATTAGTTAAAACCCAGCACATTTGTTGTTAATTAATTCCCAGGCAGGAGGGCTTAACTCTTGCCTTCCCCAGTGGCTTGCAAGGTGGATGGCCAGCATCAGCCATCCTTTTCAAGCCCTTTCCAGGGACTTGAGTCACTCTGGTCCCCATTCCCTGCTCTGGTCTGTCATTCCCACATCCCAGAACCATCCCTGTGACTGTCAGGAGTGCCCAAGACATGAGCAGAGCAGCCAGTACTGCTCAGGGTAGTGAACGTGCCCCAGGCTTGGGGCAGGGGCTGAAAAATATCTGGCTTTGCCCTTTCCAATGTCCAGCCCTTAACAGCTGGAGAAGGTGGGACCTCTCTGAGAGTGGGTTTGCAGAGCATCACTCTGCAAGGCTGAGCTGTGATTTTTGGGTAGCCCTGCACTGGCAACTGCTATTTTATTTGCATTTTTTTGAAGGCAGCCGCCACTAAAGTACATTCGTAGGTGTGACTATCACATACATTCAGCAATACATCATGCTCCATGAAGAGCCCAGCTCTGCTCCCCACCTCCCTACTCTGCCTTGCCTGTGAGTTTCAAGCCATCGGTGGGTGGACAGAGCTGCTGCGTGGGGACCTAGTCCCTTGGGAGCAGCATTAAAAGGGTATTTGATGCTGGAGAAAAGGCAGGGAACAGGCAGGGGGAGGCAGCTGGGTGCTTGGAGTGCTTCAGGCACACGGGATGCATGCGACCTCCCCCTTCCCACTCCATGACACAAGCACACATGGCACGGCCAGCCCACAGGGCCCTCCCACACTGGGGGAAATCTGTTCCCCATTAAGTGACTCCAGCAGCGCTCATTACTGTGGCTGGTGGGGAGAGCAGCCCTGCCAGCTCCAACCTCCCTAATTAGCACCACAAGTGAGGCCAAGCTGGGGAAGGCCAGCGCCTCCATCCCTTCTTGCCAAGGATGCAAACGGTTTGGAGCAGAGCCTCAGCCAGAGCCCATGGAAAAGCTCCCGAGTGCCGGATGGGGCCCCAGTCCCGTCCGTCCCAGGGTGGGCAGCGATGTGCATCCCACCCCAGCCTCCCGCTCTGGGGCTCAGCCCGAGAGGCTGTGCCAGAGCAAGGGATAAAAGCCCTGATCCTCCACCTTGAGTCCTCCCTGCCATGCCCACGTGGGGTGGAGGAAGGCTGCCCATATCATCCTCTTCCCCTCCATGCACTTGCACTGCACCGGGCTCCGACTGCCTTTAGCTCACCACTAAAAATAGGTTTCATGGCTGAGCGGCAGCGCCGGAGGGCACGCAGCCCAGATCCCAAACCAGCCTGTGTCGCCGTGACCAACTGACCCATTTGGCCTCGATTTTTAAGTATTTTTCCCTCCTCCTTCAACTTCAGCCCAAGCAGCAGCCTCGCCAGGACAGCCGAGCCCCCCGCGGGGCAGCAAGCCTCCGGCAGTGTGCTGTGGTCCCTTACTTGCATGGCACGGCACGGCTTGTGGTCCTATGGCAGGGATGGGAGGTGGCGGGTGGCAGCAGGAGTGCCCAGGCCACCCAAATTCGGAGGTCTGCCAGCTCTCACAGCCTCATGCCAACTCTGGGCAGCCGGTGCCCACCCTAGTCCTGCAGCTGGGAATTTGCGTCATTTATTTTCTCCTTTAGGCAATTAGTGTCCCTAGAGCAGATGAAACAGCTCGTGGGTCCCGCTGCAGGGCAGAGCCCCAGGAGGAGCAGGGGACAGTGCTGCAACAGGGCCAGGGTTTGTCCCATGGCTGCGGGAGCAAGGCAGGGAGGCAGTGCCAGCCTGTGGCACACCAGGACCTCGACTCGTTCCCTGGAGCAAAGGACAGGGAGTCCTTTTGCATTTTTGCTCCCAGCACAAGGACCAAAGCAGGAGCACCGTGGGACTGTCACTGAGCTGTCTCATGTCTCCAAGGCCAAAGGAGCCTGGCAGCCTCTGTGCCAGCCCTCCTGCCCCGTGCCTGCAGCTGGGAGCAGGATGGGGTGGCAGGCACCAGGACAGGGGACATGGCGTGGCTGCGAGTAACTGTCCCCTGGGAGTGCCCTGCAGAGCCATCGGTCAGAAATGAAGAAAGACCTTTATTTACAGTAACAAACAAAAGGGACAAAAAAAAATAAAATACCGTGACACTTCCCTCCCAGTGTGCCCAAGCCCTTCAACGGGGCATTTTCCACCCTCACCCAGGCACGAGCCCTGTCCCCAGAGCGGTGGGATGGGGCCAATAACTGCTGGGGGTCATTTGGCACCAACCAAGCCACCCGGCCCCACCTCCCCCTGGGATGCACTGGGGGTCGCTAACAGCTTGGTCCGGCTCCGGGCTCTCCCCAGCTGCCCTGGCCCCTGGCTGCCACCCCACTGCAGGGACCGGTGAAGGAAAACCTTCCCGGCCAGCGAAACAGGGAGGGGAGCAGGCTGCGTGTATTGCACTTGGCTGCCGATCTCAGCACCGAGGAGGGCTGGGGGCTGGCAGGATGTGTCCCGCAGCAGGGGACCCCGCAGCCTGGCTAAAGGCTTCGGCATCTCCCGGTGCCTGGTGGGCTCCCGGCGGGGAGCAAGGCTCTGTACCGCGCCCAGCCTTGGAGGTGTCCTTGTTGGGGAAGGATGCTCCGTGCTGTCCCCATGTAAACCAGAGCAATGCACCGGAGCACTGTCCTGGGGCAGCCCCGTGCGGTGGCAGCAGGACAGGCTGTCCCCAACGCTGGGACCCTGGGGTGGCACCTGTGGGCTCTGTGGGGTGCGGGGTGGGTGCTCCTGCTCTCGGCTCAGGTGGCAGGAGGGTCCCGCAATCCTCGGCGAATTGGCCCGGTGCGGGGAAGAGGTAGAGCGTGATGGGATGCCGGCTGTCCCCGGAGCCCCCACGGCCCTACGGATTCACCCTTCCCCAGGCAGTATCCAAGCCTGGCTCACCAGCTCCGAGGATGAGGTTTGCAATGGGGGAATATTGCTCTCCTCCTTCACCAGGCTCCGTCTTTTGGCATTTCACACTGGCTCAGGGAGCAGCTGGAGCCTCGGCTGCTGCTGGAGAGTCTGGGGAGACCCACCCCTGGTCCTCCCCGCCAAGTGTGGCCCCTCAGGAAGAGAAGCAGAGCCCGCAGCACTCCATGCAGATCTCCAGGCAGTCGGCAGACTCGCAGCAGGCATCGATGATGCCGCAGTCCATATCGCAGGGCAGGTCGCAGTCTGCACACTCGCCCGAGTTGCAGCAGCAGCAGCAGATGCAGGAGTCCTCGGAGGTGCAGGAGCCGCAAGTGGCACAGTCCAGCACGATGTTGCAGAGGGTCAGGAACTCACAGAAGAGGCAGGAGAGGATGCAGTGGACACAGCAGTCTGCGGAGGAACAGCCAGAGAGTGGGCAGCGGGGACGGCCCTGGCTGGGTGAGACAGCACCTGGCAGATGGATGCTCATCCCCCATAAGGGTGGAAATCCTCCCTCAGGAATTAATGGAAGGGATGGGAAGAGGGGTTGGGAGCCAGGCACTACTCCAGGGGCCTCCCTCAACACCCAGGGACATGCCCACCCCCAAGAGAGACCAGTTTTGGAGGACATGAGATGACCCCACTCAGCACCCACCCTGCAGAAGGCTGCCAGGAGGAGAGCTTGGGTCACCCAGGTCCTGGCATCCCAGTGGGCTTGAAGGATGCTACACGAGACACCCCAAGGGATGCAGGGCCAGAGAATGGCTGGAAAGGGACCCGCCCCGGGGAGAGCCGGTACCTTCTTGTGCCTCAATAGGGATGTGGGAAGAGGCTGACTTGGAGCTGCCCTTGCTCTTCTTGCTGCTCTGGCTGTTGATGGAGTGGTGCGACTGCAGCTTTCGGTGAGGCTTCTGGGTGCTGGGGAGGGGGCGGAAGACCCCGTTCCCTGCCTCCCCGTTGGCACCGCCTGGATCCGGCCCCCGCCCAGCACTGTTCTGTAGCAGGTGGGTGCAGGGACTGGGGGACTGTGGGGCTGCTCGCACCTGGGGCTGGCCTGGAGGGGGAGAACAGCATGTTACCCACCCCGAGCCCTCCCTGCAGCGCTCCACCAGGGGACAAACATGTGCCCGGTCCCTTGCCACCGTATGGGAGCCTGGTCCCCAGCCGGACACAGGTGGCCTCGTGGCTGGGAAGAAGTGATGCTAACAGATGCATGGTCCAAGAGGATGGAGATGGAAAAGGAGATGTAGAAGAAGAGATGGCTGGAGGGAAGGAGACAGAGGGTCCAGAGAGAGGAAAGGATGAAAAAAAGAGCAAGAAATAAAGACTTGTTGTGAAGGACATGCTGCAACTGCCAAAACTCAGCAGAGGACCTGGAGGAGGAGGTCTCCCAGCGCTGCCAGCACAGGCAGGAGGGATGAAACCACCCAGGCTGACCGGAGTGGGCGCGGAGGCATGTTGAGGCACGCTCGCCTCGTGCCGAGCAGGGACAAGAGCCTGTGGCTGTTTCCAGCTGAGAGCCACCCGTGTGGCCAAGCCACTGTCCCATGAGCCCTAGGCATGGTGCTGCTGGATGGAGCTACTGGCTGTCCCCATCGCCCTCTGTAAATCCAGAGATGATGAAGCACCACCGGAGAGCCGGGCTGCTCATCTCCCCAGGACTGTGTGAATTGGCCACTTAATTAAAGGTCTCCCCAGCCTCTGGCTGAACTTCTCTGCAGGAGGAGGAAAATAACTATCTGCTCTGTCTGCACCTCCCTCCAGCCCTCGCACGCTGCAGCCGTGAGAGAGGCCGGCGGCCCCATGTCCCACCGGGATGCTGCCGGAGCCAGAGGCATGGCTCAGCCCTTTGCTCCTGCCCAGCGCCGTGTCCCCACGCTGCTGTCCTTCTGCGGTGGCGGAAAGGACTGGGAACCCAGCACAAGGGAGGGGGGGGTTCAAGCATCCGTCCCCCTGCCCTGCCACAGCAACGCTAATCGAAGCCACAAATAAAGTCCCGTCTGATGGTTCTTTGGCCAAACTTTGATTTTCCTCTCCCGCAGCAAGCAGTAAACAAGGGATGATTCAGGCGAGAGGCTCGAGGGCAAAGGCACCTCCAGCTGCCAGGGAACAGGAGCTGCTTTCTGTGTGGGGTGACCGTGGGGTATGGGGAGACCAACAGGGTGGAGGGGCACAGACGTTCTCTGTCCTGCACCTGCCCTCACCGGCCAAAAAAAAAAATAGATGGAGGTTAAAAAAACACAAGTGCACAGACCCAGCACTGGGCTCTGCCGGACTGAGCTGGGCTCAGACCGTGGAGGCAGTTTAACCGGCTGCTTGGGCGAAACGCTGCATCTTTGACTTGTGCCGGGAAAGGAACTTCCTGGAGTTGAGCAGGAAGAGCAGGCTGGAAGCAGAAGGGGTGGGAGAAGGGCAGAAAGGAGAAATGGAAAACAGGTCTTGGATAAAATATGATGTGTGTCCCCCCCAGAAAAAACCTCCTGGGATGTTGGCTTCCCATGCACCCTTCTCCATTGCCCTCGACCTGCCCGTGCCCAGGTGTAGGCACCGAGTTGCACCGAGCTGGACGGTGACCGCGGTGCCCCAGGGCTGCCCAGAGCCGCGGCAGGCAGAGGCCGAGCCCGCAGGGACACACGCAGTGGCCCGGCCCGGCAGTGTCCGACGGCAGCAAATACTCTGCAGCTTTGAGCGCTGGGTTTCTCTGGGGGTTTGCAGCAGCATGCAGTGCGCTCGCTTTGGCATTCCCCATTTTGTTGCATTCCTCAGATTAAACCATTTGTAAATCAAAATCACGCTCTGGCTCCAGTGAGTGGCAGCGAAAGGCAGCCAGTAATCCCCCCTGCTAAGTTAGGAAAAATAGCTCCTATTTTTTAGGTGAGCCTTTAACTCACAGGAGCCTAAAGCTCTTCTAAAAGACATCTTCAACCCAAGGCTTAGGTGGAGCACTGTATAACACTCCCTAATAACACGGGTGTCGGGGCAGAAGCTGGGGGGGGACCAGCCCACCCAGTGGCCCCCACCACATCTGCCCACCAGCACCAGGCTTTGGGGGAAAGTGCCTGCCTTCAGCTCTTCGATGACCGAAAACCTCCTGGACATTCACTTTGGGTTTCACACCCGAGATGATGCTCCCTGGCACAGCTGCGGTGCTGGCTCAGCTCAGGTTCCCCCATGGCAGCATCACCAGGGCTCAGTGGACAGATGCCCAGATGGCAACGGTCCTCACCCCACTGTGACCTCCCCCCCGTGCCATCAGCTCTGCCAAAGGTCATCCTCCCAAGCCACTAACAGGGCTTGGACAAACCAGCATGTTGTGGCTGCCTGAGCAGAGTCTGCTGCTCTCGCCTGAAACTCAACACCCAAACCAGCAATCTCCACTTTGGTTGCTCCCGAACTGCCAGAAGACTGACTTATTTAAGAACCATGGCAGGCTTCGACCAGCAGCGCTGAGCCTCGGGATGGCCAATACTGGCACTGCTGGTGAAGGACATGACCCTGCACCCGACAGCCCCTTGCTGCCTGGTCCCTCCTGACCTTGCATGTGCCAGTCTGGCACAAAAATGCCACCATCATCCCCTTCACATTCTCATGGGGGAGCCTAACTGTGCTCCCCAGGTACTGCCAAAGTGGGGAATTTTCCCCCCACAAGTGATGGTGACTGCCCCCCTGCCCCGTAACAGCAGCAGCGGGACACACTGTGAGGGGCGGGCTGCAAAGCAAGGGATGACAGAGGCGATGCTCCACAGGGAGCTGAACCTCATTTCCCGGGGAGGAGAGGGGAAAGAGGGGGGGTTTCCCTGCACCCAGCACCCAGGCAAGCCCGGATGCAGGCGGCCACGTTCCTCCCAGCCTCAGGGCCCATGGGGCGGCTGTCCCCGGAGGGGGGGTGGGCTGGGGAGGGGGCTGAGCAGGGCCGCGCCATGCAGGGTGCAGCAGGCTGCAGCGTGACTCAGAGGTGCAGAATGTCTGTGGGCAGCCGGCCCAGCTCCCAGATGCTTTGCAAGGGCTTGAGCTCTGGTTGAGGAAACGTGCGCTCTCCTCGCTCCACGTACACCATCAGGAGCGCCCAGATTTTGCCGTCCCTCCCCTTCCCACCCTGCCTGCCCGCTCTTCGAAGTTTGCAACCTCGTTCCCACCCTCCCTCTCCCCGTTGGGAAGCATTCATCCACTTTACACCCCTTGGAAGGGAAAGCTGCAAGCTTGCATCCAACAAAAGGGGAATGGCTATGTGCATAAGGGGCAGCCTGGGAGCAAAACCCTTAGATCCAGGCTGGGGGCCAGGGAAAGGATGGACGGCATGACTCCAGGAGGGCCTGGCCCCCAGTCTCCCACATCTGCCAGCTCTGCTCTCCCGCCCTTGCAATGGGAAATGGAGCAAGGGCACCCCGGCCCCCCCGCTCTGCTCCTACCCCACCCCGGTATTTCTCACGGTGGGGAGACTGGCCAGTCTGCAGCAGCAGAAATGGGGAGGTGCTGCTTGGCTTCACCACTGCCTCCAGCAAAACCAGATCCTCAGTGCAGACAGCCCATCCCCTGCTCTTTCAGGCTTTGCACCAGCCTCACCCTTGCCCTGGATATGCCAAGGCAAGAGCTCTCTCAACAGGAGGCATCTCCCTTTGCTCCAGCAAATGGCTGTTGCACTCCCCTCCTGTGGCTGTGATCACGGAGCCCATTCTGCCGAGGGCTCTCCTCTCTCCCACTGTGGCTTTGGAGGAAGCTCCATACAGCAGCCTGCTCCTTTCCCCAGGGGCCAGTCCCTCTTCCCACCATGGTATCCCAGCAGGACCCCAACATGACCAAGAGCTCCTCCAGCTACCCACCCTCCTCCTCCTCTATCTCCAGCTGGTCCCAAGGATGAGGGCAGCGAGAGGCATCACTGCGCTGCTGGATGCTGCCCTTCACTTTCCCCGGCTCCCGGTGACTCACACTCGGTTAAAGCCTTTTGCTTTGATGTGGGGAAGAGCAGAGTGAGGAGACGGCTTCCCACCACAGCTGCCTGCCTTTTTAATGAGCCCTGTAACTGATTAGATGGCAGCAGCCTGAAGCATGGGCACCTGGAGGTGTCCGGAGCTGCACGTGCTGCTGCGGAGGGAAACACTCACATGTCACAGCTTCAGGAGCACCTGTGAGCTCAGCCCGGGAGCCTTTCGTCAGGACTTTTCGGGACTCGTCATCTTCCAGGGGTTTCTCCTTCTTCGGTGCCGCAGGGCCGGCAGCGGGGCGGGCGGGTGGCCGGGGCTCTGCCGATGCTGCTGCTGGCGTCTGCCTCAGCGAAGGGCGTGAGGTCTCGCCTGCTTCTGCAAAAGAAATGGGGTTGGAGCTGAGCACCCTGGGGTGCACCGTGCTGCAGGCAGAGAGCCCGGTCACTCAAACCCACAGCAACCCGCAGCACATCCCCAGCCACTGCAAATGGCACTGGTGGGTGCTTTGGAACTGATTTCTGGCATGAGCCAAATCCAGTTGCCCCTGTTCCTCTTGCAGCCCAGAGTACAGAGCGGGGGGAAGAGCTGGAGCACTGTGAGGGATTTGGGGCTGCTTGGGATTGGCATCGGGGCTGCATCACTCTGCAGCTGCTCACCCTGCTGCAACGCCAGTGGTTCAGCAGCACCCTCCTCCCAAAAACACTCCCGAGGTCCCACATTCCTTCTCTAAAAAGCCTGGGGATCTGGTTACACTCAGCGGTTCAAGCTGGATTTTTCATCCCCCCTTCCCATGAAAGGGCCACTGTCTTCCCTGCGGGAGCCGGCTGCCACCTCCCCTCGTGTTCCCGCTTGCTCTGGGACAGAAGCAGCCCCTGCGGGACCCCCTCGATAGGGCAAGCAAAACCCGAAACAAGAGACGTGTTATTCCCCATGGGGATAAACCCCAACACTACACAGCCTCTTTCGGAAACCCAGCAAGGAGAAGGCATAACCACCTCCCACAGAGCCAGCACTGCAGGCTGGAGGCTGGCTGACCCACCACAGCGGGGGGCCCGGGGGTGGTGCATGGTGCTCAGTGCAATGCTACGCTCCCCCACCCACTGCGAGCCCACTCCTCGCCACCCCATCCCTCTCCCTGTCCTTCTGCCCAGCACCCAGAATAGCAACCACTTGCACAACAGGGTCTGGACCGCACTTTATATAAAACTAAATTACAGCTTGGGCGAAGGGAGGGAGACCAAAGACCCATAATTTCCCTGGCTATAACAAGAGGTCCTACACGCAGGCAGGCAAGGGCGGGTGGGGGGAAGAGAGACCTTGGACACTTCATTATACTCAATATAACAAGAGGTCCTACAAGCAGGAGCCGGGGAGGAAGGCAGGCAGACCTCACACGTATAATTATAAGGACTATAACAAGAGGCCCTACAAGGGAGGCGGACGGCCCCATCCGCACCCCAGGGTCAGCAGGAGACTGGACATGCTGCAGAGGGGCTGCAACCAGCCCAGAGCGATGCTCACGCAGCTCCGCTACACCTCCACATGCTCATCCACCTGCCTCAAGTTTCCCCACAGGACCATCCTCTCTGCTCTCCCCAGGATGCTGATCCAGCCTGGGGTACTGGAGCTCCTGTGACAGGGGGTTTGCTGGGAAGGAAAGCTTATCCCGATGCAGAGCACTGCCCCCAGCTCTCACAGGCAAGGCGATTTTGGGGCTCAACCAAGGGAAATTCAGCAGCTCCAGCTGAATTTTGCACAGCATCCTTGGCTCCAAATCCCAAGCAGGGTGGGAGTACACAAGCCCTAGAAAGGAGAAAACTCATTCCCATGCCCCTGGAAAGCCCAGGGCAAAACAGAGAGGCGGAGAGAACAGGCTGACATCTACCTATAGGCGTTTGCACATAGGCGTGGTGTATAGGTGAATAATAACCACGTTGCTGCATCTGTGTCCTGTCATGTCCCAACCTGGACTGGCCTGAGTCAGACCTGCGGTGTTTAGTCAGCTCCAGATCTAAAGCCTGTTAAAGCCAGACACGAAAACCCTGATGGCTGAGGAGCTCTGGATGAAGCCCTGAGTCAGAGCCGCCCGGTGCAGAGCACAGAGGGTACAGCTCCTGCACAGTCCCTGGGAAGGGATCCAAGCCGCCAGGCATCGGCATAGCCAGGGAGCTGCTCCAGTTTCTGCTATGAGATGCCCGGAATGTGCTCAGGGTTTAAAAGTCAACAGCCAAGGCTTTGGGGTTGCCCAGAGCAGCCCCATCACCATCAGATCCCCTGCCCTGCTCTCACCCCCGAGGTCAGCGCTCCACTCCACAGCAAGTGATCTACACTGGAAAATAGAGCTGGAAAATCAGGTGCTGCAGTGGGAGAAGGGCTGCCAGCTGCTCTGTGCACAGGGAGAGCTCCATCTGATCCCTGCCTCTGCCATGGCCACCCTGTGCTGCCTCCATCACATTCCTCGCCCCCTCCGTGCCCGTTCCCAAGGGACTGAGGACAAGGATGGTCTGTTTAGACCCTGAGCTCTGTGAGAAAACAGCAATACTGGGCTGTATGGATGGCGAGCGTGCTGGTCCGCCGACTATTGAGACAAGGCTCGTTTTTGCCATGTCCATTTCACACATATAATTACCCTGCACAACAAGAGGTCTCACACACAACCACAGCGATGCAGGGAGGAAGATGGCAATTAAATTAACTCCCACTGGAACAAGCTGGCCAGAAGAGAGACAAAAATAGACAGGAAAGAAATTTGCGTAAGCTGGTCCTTCCCTGCCTTATACAGCCTCGCTTCCCTGTTGCTGCAAATCCGTGGGGAGCATACGGACAGCGCTGACTCCCAAGCACATGGCATCTCCTGGGAGCGAGATGGAGAAGGGCTATGTCTGCCCTCATGGTCAGAGCCTGACCCCCGGGCAGGGCTGGGGGCAGCCGGACACGTGTGGGCTCAGCACAAACCCTGCAGGCTCCTGCCCCACAGCTCCTTGCCTGCACTGCTGGTTTGCTGGGTCTGGGCACTTCCCAGGCACCTTCCAACCCACAGGGAATACACAGGAAAATGCTGGAGCACTGGGCATGTATGGCCACAGTGGCTCTCCAACAAGCTTGGCAAAATGCACCCAAGGAAGAGGCATCACCCCTGACGGCACAGGGAGAGACCAGCACTGGCAGAGCCACAGTGGACCCCACAGCTGGCCAGCTCCCCCTCCTCCTTTAAATAGCGCCCCAGCTGCTGCTCTCAGGGGTGCTCACACTGCTCTGCTTGGCACCTCTCACAGACCAGGACGGGCACACACGCAGGACGTGTGGCTCTGCAGGGGGTCCCATACAGATAATCCCCTGCCCCCCTTGGCTGCGTGCCCTCATTGCTCCTCTAAACACTCACTTTGGGGCACAAAGCCCCCCGAGAGAGGGGTTCCTGCTCCCCAAACTACACTAAGCTGAGCAGAGAGGGTGAGTGGGGAAAGAGGCATGGGGACAAGCAGCTCTGTCTCCCCCATCACTGGGGTCTAGCAGGGGGTCCCCTGGCAAGGTGAGGCCCCCCCAGGGTCCCCTCTCCCTGCTGCCACCAGGGCAGGGACTCGCTTCTTCCCTCCCCTGCTATTACCCCACTGCCACCAGAACAAGACCAGGCTTGACCTAAATCTGACGGGTTTTAAACCAACCACAAGCCCGGGCAAAACACAGATAAAGCCCTAAGGAGAGCCAGCCTTTGGGATGGGACATCGATCCCTCTCCCCACTTGCATCCCCAGCCCCCTCCCGGCCAGGGCATAGGCTCATCATGTGGCAGAGAAACAGCCTGGGACGAGTGTCCGGGTCTCGGCTCCCCCATTCTGCACCACTTTTTGTAAAACAAAAGGGAGAGAGAAATGAAAGTGACATGACACAGGGAGAGCAACTCACATGTTTTGTTTGTGAGAACAGAGATAATAAGGCATTTAAAAATAATAAGCCAGGCTTCAGTAAATCACAGTGCTGCCGTAAGGTACAAAAGATTAGGAAAGCCGATAGACATGGAACTACTTTCTTTGCCTTCTGGTTGCCAAGCCTGGGAGATGCACACGGATCAGGTTTTCTGACTATTCTCCCCATTTACAAAGTCCAAATCCACCCATTGTAAAAGCCCCAACACATCAGTGAGCTCCAAAGTCCACCAAGCATCGCAGGAGTTGAGAAAAAAGGAGGGAGGAGAGGAAAGATGCAAAGAAGTGGAAAGGTTTTATTGGCTTTAACCGACTATCTTGTAATACTCCTGCAAAGTCAGACGTACAAAATGTCCCTCTGGGAGCAGCAGCAGCAGGAAGGACCCGCTTTGCACGGCCAGAGTCTGCAGGAGCTTCTGGGGAAAAAGTATTTGTGCTTTGGGTGCAAGGCACGCTTAATTCCTGATGAGCTTGCACGACTGAGCTAACCCATCCCCAAAAAGCTGGACAAACAAAAGGAAACAGCAGCGTGTCAGCAGCTAGTGAGAGCACTTGGCTGCACTGAGCCAGGACAGGGCAGAGCTGCTCCAGCAGCACAAACAAGAGCCACACCGCAGGCAGCATGGCCACGGCATCTCACGGCTCACCAGGACCTGTGAGTTTCCTTCTCTGCAGCCAGTTGTGGTGTCCAGACCCCCCAGCTGGGAAGCCACAGAGGACGTGGGAAGATGCAAAGCTGGAGCCAGGCTTTTGGGTCAAACCCACCCAGGTTGTCCCATGGGTCCTGCTCAGCTTTCCTGAGCTGTAGCTTAATGCAACGGATGATCTGCCTGGCTGCTTGGGATCTCTGATTTATCTGCCCCTCTTCTATCCAAGTGCCTGTGGCTGAAGAGGAAGAAATCTGGTGGCAGGAGATGGATAGTCACCTCACCCGCGTGGCACGTACCCATCACCGCTGTCCCACACGTGGCTGCATGCCAGCGACAGGCAGCACAGGAGAGAAAAATGCCTCCAACACAGAGCAGCTAAAGACAGGCTTGGGCTGGTGAGCTCAGCCCACCTCTTTAGCAGGCAGCGTGTTTGCATTAGATGGTGTCAACCTGTTGCAAAAGGGAGGGAGAAGGGTCTCGACACGTCTGGATCCACATCCGAGCTCTTCTGGACCCGAAGAGCATGCAAATCTAACACCATAGGTCACAACTCCTGCTGACGTGGAGATGCTCAGGAGAGTCTCCTGTTCCCCCTTCTCTCTCCCTTTAATCCCTCAGGAATGGCTGGTCAGGGACGAGATAATGTTGGATGGAGACACAAACAGAGACAGTCTAGCGAGGCATTTGCCATTAACAACATGCTACCTTGCAGCAATATTTAGTTTGGGAGCTCTCTAATCTGTTTTATGCAGATAAAATGAGCATGTAATCTCTCTTGGTTTTCCCGTATATGCTGCCTGGCCCAATCAGGTGCCTGTCTGACCTATTCAAGGGATATTTTAGAGCTTGATTAAGTGGTTTCAAGTGCAGAAGAGATGGCACTGAAGCAAATCCTTCCAATCCCATGAGCCAGGCTGGAGGAGAGGAAAGCAAGATTCTGGTTTGAAAGTTTGCTCAACTGGGAAAAATCCAAATGGCTTATTTACATTCAGTCTGAAATTAATGCACTAAAGCATTTTCAGATTCTATGATATTCAGGGAAAGGAAAAGGAGGGTGAGAGGGGAAGGAGGAGAAATGCCCAGAGCTCCTGAGCATGCCCAGGACAGATCCAGCACAGCTTTGCTTCCCTCCCGGAAAGCATTTGCCCCAGCGTCTCTCTGCTCACCTGGGCAATGCTTTGGATAAACAGTTCAGTCCTGGGACAATGAGGAATCTGGTCAAAAAAATATTGGTTTCTATGAAAAGTTACTTCCTAAATGCAAAAAAGCAAAACAAAGCAAAAAAACCCACAAAACCCCAAATAGCTTGGCAACCTGGGAGTTGTTATTATTTGTTATTTATAGCCATTGGGTGGGTAGGAAGAGAGGAATTTCAGGATGGCCAGACAGGCCAGGAGCAGTGTCCATCCACTCCATCCGTGTTTGGCATTTGACCTCAGCTGAAAGCTCCTTTGGTGACAAAACCCCAACTCCAGGTTTGAGGCACAGACCCCATGCCAAGGTGTCCCTACAAATCCCATCACCCAAAGGTCCTCGTTGACCCAACCAGCTCCTGCAAAGGCGGCACAAACCAACCCTCATGGAAGAATTACTCCTACCCAAGAGCAAGAACAGCGGGGTGGTGAGGATAACCCTCGAGAAGGGGTTTCAGGGAAGATAAGAAATAAAATCACTGCAAGAAGCATGCACCTCTGTCATTACAGCAATAGTGAGGAACTATTCCTTACGCAGTAAGAATATACTTAACATATATATATTAATATATATATGTAGGCTGGGTGCTGGTCTCTTCTGTCAGGTGGCTGGTGACAGGACGAGAGGGAGGAGCCAGGGGAAGTTTAGATTGGATATTAGGAAAAATTTCTTTACTGAAAGGGTTATCAGGCATTGGAACAGGCTGTCCAGTGAAGTGGCGGAGTCATCATCCCTGGTGAGCAAAAAGCAAGTAGACAAGGCACTTCATGACATGGCTTAGTGGGCATGGTTGACGGTTGGACTCGATGATCTTAAAGGTCTTTTCCAACCTAAATGATTCTATGATTAAGGCAGCATTCAGGACTACAGCTGCAGGTGCAAGGGAAGAAGCAATCTCCAAGCCTAAACTGGAGACAAGGGACAACGCAGCTTGCCCCAGGACACAAACCAGACCCAGCAGGACCAGGTTTCTGCCTCCAGCTGCCAGGCCAGCCCATCTCCCAGCGTCAGGCCTGGGCTCCGCCTAAACCAAAGAGCAATGTCTAACATCCCAAATGCACTGGGGGGGCCAAGGAGTGGAGAAAAACGATGGGGAAAAACAAAGGGTCAAAGACCCAGCCTGGGGTTGAGTCAGCTTTCATTGGCTTTGAGGAGCACCGTGCCGGCTAGGTGCTCCCCGGTGCAGGCTATCCCCCGGTACTGGCCAGAAGGATGTAAAACCCCCATGCCATGGGAGCCTGGCATGGAGGAAGGATGCGGGAGGAGATCCTGCGACATCCTAGGTGTCCTTAAGGACAAGCAATTATCCTTGAAGCCTGGAAAGCAGCTAACGCGATGCCTATCAGATCCAAGGAGATTCTGGGAATTACAGAGCAAGGAGCCACACCACTGTGCTGGGGAAAATTATGGAGAGTCTAATTAAGGACCATGCCGGTACAGTAATTGCGTAACCTTACGGGGTCAAACCAGCACAGGTTCTGCCAGGGAAAATTTGTGTCTTTCTAACCTGCTAAGAGTCCTTAAAAAAAGTTAATTGAAGAGCAGATAAATGTAAGCTGGTGGATATCATTATTAACAAGAATAATAATTTGCACTTATGCAGCACCTTTCATCCTGAGATCTACCCAGCACACAGTTCTAAGCCAGTGCCCATCATACATTACCTGATCTCCATGTATTTTACTTTAGCACAGCTGCAGCTCTAAGCCGCTGTGAAACGGAACCTTACCACTGCTTGGCCCGGCGGGGAAACCGAGGCACGTAAAAGGAATTTGCCCAAAGCAACATTCTACGGCAATGGAGCCCAAAACTTTGCAGTCCTGGTGCTCAACTTCCCACTGGCGTGCACGCTCGTTAGGTTGGGGTTTCTTCTAAGCACAGACCCCAAAGCAGCTTTGGAGGAGCTGCCGCGTGGCCTGAACGGGGCTGGGGCGAGGTGAAAACAAGCTCTTCTGCAAAGGTCAGGGTACAGCTTGCGGGGCAGCGGCATGCCTGCTCGCTGAAGGAAGGCGGCGAGGCTGGCCAACGATGAAGCCATCCGGGTGGAGCGAGTAATTGCTCCCGGAGCCAACCAGTCAACCCGCTTCCTTGCGATGCGAAGACGCAGCCGCTGCAGGGAACGCGCCGTGCTGGCAGCCCAGCCCTGGCACCGAAAGCAGCCGAACCGGGTGAGCACCGTCCTGCCCCAGGCACAGGGGCCGCCCGCACCGGGGGGAAGGAGCCAGCGCCGGGACCCTCCTGCGCCCCCATGGGGAGCACCCCAAGAGAGGATGGGACTGAGGTGAAAATGCTTCCCCAATATACTGCCCGCTCCCTGATCCGCCCCGTCGCAGAGCTGGGGATGCGCCGGTGGAAAGACGGCAGGACAGCACTGGAGCAAGGGAGGAACCTTTCCCCAAGTCAAACACCAAGTCCAATGAGGCCGCCAAAGCCTGGCTGAAGATCAGAGATAGTCGAAAGTGCGCATGCATGCAGTTGCAGTGGGCAAAGCCTGAAAACTGGGATTTGGGGCAGAAAAAAAAATCCCAGTTACCCCATCCCTGCTGCTATGCAGTAGCTCATTTCTACCAGTACAACCCGAGCGTGGCACCCAGCGGGAGACGCTGGAAGGGGCCATCTGCGCTGGGAGGGATCGACGTGGCTCCATCCCACACCAAACGCTGCAGCCCCGGGCGGCTGCCGGTACCCATCCTGCAGGAGGCTGTGCAGGGCACGGCCCAAGCAAGGCGGAGCTCTGGGAAAAATAAGAAAAACTACACAAAATGCCCAGAGGACAGCTTGGGTTTCTGCAACTAATAGACTCGAGCAGGCGCTTTCCAAGGAAATTCAATAAGGAGCTGGAGCGGGACCGGGACGCTGGGGCGGCAAGCAGCACAGCCCCAAAGAGCCTGCTTTGTTTTCCTCAAAACCAGAAACATTTGAAAAAAGCCAGAAATCTGCCTTTTTTTTTTTGGCGGGGTATGTGTGTGTGTGTGTTGAGTTTTGTTGTTGTTCAAAGACAAGAAAAAAAAAAATTAAGAATTAAGCATTTTCATGAGCAGATGAGAAACTTGAAAAGAAAAGCAGAAATGAATCTTTTGGTGCAAACAGTCTTTATCTGGGGTAAAAATAAATTCATTTTGTTTCTTTTAGGGTTTGGAGGTTTTTTTGGCTCCTTTGCACTTACAGGGTGTCTGCATGCAAATCTGCAACCAGTTGCATTTAAATTAGCACTAAGACAAGCAAAGACCCTTTTATTTCGACCTTGGAGGGGGTTGCCTTTGTTTCTGCCCCTCTTCCAGGGCAGGACACAGTCCCAGTAATGGGTACCCCAGTGATGGTGGCACTGGCCCCTGCCCAGCCTCCCCTGCCCACAGCCCCACAGTGCTCGGGGCATCCATGGGTGCTCAGGACCCCGAACGGGGTGGCAGGACCCTCGTGCAGGCAGGTGGACCCCAGTATTTCGGGTGAGCGGGGCAGAGCTGCTCGGCATATTGAAGGCTGCATTGTTGGGGCTGCAGCTTTCCGCCTCCTGTTATACCTCGGGGCAAACTCCTTGGGAACAGGCAGAAAGAATTAAAGGAAAAAAAGTGCATATGTGTGTGCGTGTCCCATCCCTGCCCGGCTCCAAGCAAAGAGCCGCTGAGGCTGCTGACGCGTGCGGCCAAGCCGGGATGCAGACACGGAGGGGGGACATGGAGGGAGGGACGCGGCGGTGGCCCCACGCGGCAGATGTCCCACTGGGAAGGGAAAGAAGGGAGGTGGGAGTGAGCAGAGTCAAACCCGAGAGGTTTGTCTTCTGGAGATGGATTTGCCTCAAGCATCTGTACATGGGTTTGCTTCCCATAAGGAAAGCCCCTCTCCTGCTGTCCCTGTTCCCCCTCCTCTTCCTCCCCGTGAAGGGAAGGAAGGACAAAAATAATCTCATCAACCAAAGGGCTTTCTGTTTTTCTCCTATTTTCTGTTAATTCCTCAAAAAAATAATTATACCCCACGTACTCCACACAGGCAGACAATTGGCTCTTCTCTCTGAGGCTCATCTGCAAACTACCTGTGGCTATTTCAAGCATTTGGTTTGCAATGTGCCCGTCCCTCCCGGGTGGGAAGAGGCTGCGACGGCACCGGGCCCATCTCCAGAGATGCCAAGGAACAAACTCCGGGAAACAGGCTTTGTCTCAGGCTGGGAAATCAGACCAAGCATGGCAATGCCAACCCGACCCTGCCCATGACGCAATAAGTTGGGCCAAACCACTCTGGAACCTCAGTTTCCCCATTTACTTCACAGGCTCGGCACTACCAAATTAGCTGGTCTAATTTGCAAAGCATCGGAAAAGGGAGCCGAGCAAAAATTCCCAGGCTCTGTGGTGCGTGACGGAGCCCCTGGACGCTGCCCAAGCGATAATGGCTCTGCACCGAAATGTCACGAGGCCAAACAAGCACGAAAGACAAAACGGACCCTGTCCATTCATTGCTCACCAAAAAAACCAAAAAGAAGTTATGTGAGCAAGAATTCAAAGCTCAAGACGTGCACCCAGAAAGCTGCTCTCTGAGAGAGGACAGGGATATTCTCTCGGCATGAAATTTGGCCCCTGGTGCCTGAGCAGATGGAAATCGAGGGTGTCCTGGAGACCCCCTTGGCCCCCCCAGCTTTGCACACTGTGAAAGGGGGGGTCTAAAGGAGGCAAATTTGGTCCCCCTCTGCTTGGGTTCACCCACTCTGGGTCCACACTCCCCTCCAGGAGGAGCTGGGGAAGAGGAGGGTGGGTTAGGGGCTTGTTTGGGCTGGAGGTGACATCCCTCCACTATGGGCACACCAAATCGGGCACTCACGGATGCCCCCGGGCTCCCAGACATTGCACACCTCGGCTGCGTCCCACCACTCCTGCTCAGGACACCAGTAAAACCGGGAGGCTGAACCATGCTCTACCTACACACTGCTCCTGTGCAGCCAGCGGCTGGCAACGCAGAAAAGCTGCAAGGCCATTTTTTCCGATGCATTTAACAGATTTCTAAACTACTTTTAAAAAAACCCCACACTTGATCTTACAGTACCTAGTGCACAGTGCTCCTCCTAACCCCGGCTGGTGGCAAGTTCCCGTGCAAAAGCTTTTTTGCACTAGGTCCGTGCATTAACAGTTCACCGTTTCCCACCTGGAGAGGAAAGCAAATGGAAGGAAATCCAGAGAAATAAGCTCCGCACAGCCCCTGCAGCTGCCTCGGCCCCTGACACGGCTGCAGCACAAAGCAGCAAAAGAGTTTAGCCGGGAAGCGAAGCCTGCAGCATCCAGCTGGAAAAGCCGGGGGAAGAGAACAAGAGGATGTATTCTGCAAAATTTGGGCCCAGCTGTGCTCCGGGCCAAAGCCAACAAGGGGAGAGATCCAGCTGTGCTAAGCTTGGTTTCTGTGTATCACCGTGCCCGGTGCTCCCGTGGCACAGCTCCTGCCTGCTCAGCCCGCTGCCCGGCAGACGCTTTTGGAGCACGCGGGGAGCTGGTCCCGGGGTGAATTTGGCCCCTTTTGTGTCCGCTCTGACAGCACACACAACGGGGTGTTTCACCTCTCGCCATCAGCTTCCCACTCCAGCATTTTTTTCTCTGGCATTGGCACTTTTAAGGCAGTTTCCGCATGTGAACCTTGGCAGGGACCGACCACCCTGGGACACCAGCGCAGGTCCTCACGACCTAGGCAGAGCCACCGCACCGCCCGGACAACTGAGGGGCTCAGCTTTGCCCCAGGAAAAAACGTGAGGATTCCCAAAACTTTTCCATCCACCTCTCCATGGCCTGCTCCTGCCCCATTGCATCCCACCCAAGGAACCCCCAAATGTCGCTGTGGGGTGGGAAAGGGCCCCAGCCCCAGGGGGGGGCTGCAGAACAGCCCCCAGCCCCTCGCCCCTGTCCCTCGGGGGTGTTTTTAACCCCTTCAGCTTGCGCTGGCCCCGCAGCCCGGCTGCCCTGAGCTCTTGGCCGAAGTTACAGAAACTGCGGCAAGTTTGTGCTGCGAACTCCCGCCGGGCTCGCCGGCATCGCCTGGGCTCGCCTGGCACACGCACCCTCCCAGGGCCACGAACACACGCTTGGCTGTGCACGACACACGCACACGCACACTCGGGCCTTGCTGGACACGCACT
>VYZV01044527.1:32663-62571 GCA_013401275.1 Pandion haliaetus | reverse complement strand
TGTCCGGCAGAGCCCGGTGGGAGCCGGTGGCGGCGGGGACGAGCCGGGAGAGGCCGGAGGGCGAGGGGAAGCGGGTGGCCTGGCAAACCTCCTCGCCCTGGTTATTTTGGCAGCAGTGAGGGAGCGAGCGAGGCTGCGGCGCGGGGAGAAACACGGGTCGAGTGGAGACACCTAGCGAAGGCCAGCACGGCACCGCACGGCCACCCACGCGTGGGGCTGGGGAAGGCAGGTTTTGCAGGATTTTCTGGGGTTTTAGGGAGGGGAAAGGGCCCCCTCTGCAATGCCAGCCGGGGGGATGCTGGTGACCCCCATTAATAGCCCCACCGGGCTGTGCCTTCCCCCCCAGCCCGGGTGGCTGCTGCTTCCCGAGGGTCTTGGTATGCCCCGGACGGTGCTGGGGTGGCACATGGGAACAAGGCCGGGGAGGGGGGGGTTTTCGGTCAGCCTCACCACTGGCTGCAGGGGGGACCCAGGGACCCCCCCTGCCCCCCATCTCTGCAGCCACCTGGGTATTGAGGATGCAAGAGGCNACAGCTGTGTGTTGCATTTTCAACCCAAAATGCAGCTCCCGGGGCACCAGCGCCAGGACCCCAGCATGGGGCTGGGGGCTGTGTGCTGGGGCAGTGACGCAGCCCCCACCGCCAATGTCTCAATGCAGGGTACCAGGGACAGGGAGGGATGGAGCGGTGCTATGGGTTGTTTCAGGAGAGCCTAGAGCTGGGCTCAAAAACGAGAGCACCTCCACATCCATCACAGCGAGTCCCCCAAGATGCCACTGCATGCCAGGACAGCCAGTGCCAGCCCAGCTGTGCCGGGGAAGGTGCTGGTCCCGAAGGCCAGCACGGGGCACCAGGGAAGCCACGGCTGCCTGCAGGAGGAGCCCAGCGCTGGGTACCCACATCACCACCACCGAAAGAAAGAGCAGGGAGAAGAGGGGTGTTTGGTTGTGTTGTTCTCATTATTATTAATATTTTTTTTTTTTTTTTTGGCATTAATACCATCTGTTCACCTGAACTATGGACCTTCTGTCTCTAGAAATCTTTTGGTATCTTCCCATCTGGACGCACACGCACACAAAAGGATAATTAAAAGAAAAGATGAGAGCGGGAGCCCCAGTGGCAGCAGGCTCAGCTCGCTGGTCACGGCCAGGTTCGGCCACTATGGGGTTTCACCGGGGTCGGCTTTGCTACCAGCAGGATGGCCGAGCAGTGGCTCACTGCCGGGCTCTGCCCATGCCAGCTCCTCTGCGGGTGCCCCCCAGGAGAAGGCTTGGGGGTGGTGGATGCTGCCTCCCCTGCGCCATTACCCGTCCTCGGAGACCCTGCCCCAGCTTCGGAGGAGGAACTGGGCACGCAGGGGGCCGGGAGCCTTTCCCTGAAGTTGAAGTTGGACCACTGGCCATCCCTGCACGGGCTGGGAGGGTGTCACCCACTGAAGCCGATGTTGAGAATGAAGCACGGAGCCATGTCCTCACTGCCTGGTGCTGCTGGTCGGCTGGGGATGGTCATCACTGCTGGGTGCCACCAGCTCCCCCACCAGCAGGGACTGGGGAGGCTTGGGGAGGGTGGCCAGCCCGGGGCGGCTGTTCTGCTTGCCGGGCAGTTTAGCAGACTGCTGGAGGTGACAAGGCAAAGGGGACACAGTCCCACCGATGCGCCGGTCCTCATCCTTCCCCAGCCACGAGACAACGGTGCAAGCCCGACATCCAAACCATGGCAGAGGACTCGCCCCCATTTCTGCTGTTTCTTCCCCCAAAGCTGGGTGGAGGCAGCACGTGGGCAAGGTCCACGGTCCCTCCTAGTGCAAAACCCACTGGGGGACGGAGAGACGACAGCGCGTTCCTGCCATCACCTTCCCTCCCCGGGGTGGTCGTTGGCAGAGGCTCGAGCATCGCCGGATGGCAGAGCACACAGCGGAAGAGAGGACAGAAGTGCCTTCCCTGTGCCCACCGTGCACGGGGAAGGAAGGAGGGACCATTTCGGACAGAAACAACCTACCATCCTCGTTCGCCAGTCACTAACCAAGGGAGGAGGGGAGAAAAAGTCCAGCTCTTGGGTTTTTGCTTCTTGTGTCGCAGGATATCCCCCACGGCAGGGGTCGGTCAGTCACCAGGGCTGCAGCGCGGGGCAGTGGGGAGCGTGAGGGACGCGCCGTCAGCAACAGGTTGTTGCACCAAGGAAACCATTTTGCTTTGTGGAAGTGCCTTTAAGAAACAGGTTAACGCCAAAGGTCACCTTGGGGAGGTGGGAGCTGTCGCTTGGTCTCCGGCCGGGAGGGTGGGAAGGGTTTGCCCCTCGGTGGGGAGGAGGAAGGGGTCCTTAGGACAAGTCTTCCACCGGCAGCTCCTCCTCCAGGTCCCTGTCATCGGGAATCGTCACATTCTGGTTGGTGGTGGCCATCAGTGAGACAGGTCTGCTGTCGTCCTCTGCCTCGGCTGGTTCCTCCTTCACGTGCACTGGATGGCTGCAGGGAGGGAAGCCTTCAGCCTCAGGGAGCCGATCCCACTGGCCGCAACCCCACGAAGCTCTTGGTCCAACCCCACCTCTCACCTAGGGGACAGGAGCCATGGGAGGCAACAAGCAGCTCCCAGTGCCTGATGTGCCACCATCCCTTAGCTCCAAACCCTCCCAACAGCCCAGTAACACCCACCAGCACCATCCCTTGCCCCCTTGTCCCCGGCCAGGCTGACCTGTACTGCTGCGGGGACAGGCGTGGGCTGTTGCTGCCGTTGCTGTTGACCTGCTCCACGGTGCTGCTCACGTCGTCATGGCCCACGTGCAGCATGCCGCTGGCGGAGCTGGTGTTGATCATGGTGGGGCTGTTCAGCAGCGGGAAGCTGCTCTCTGCCAGCGCAGCCTGCAACAGAAAGCAGCGGCAGCTTGAGGCACGGAGGATGGAAGACTGGGAACCCCACGTGCGGGGAAATGTGGCCATGAGGGAAAACGGGACGACGGAGTGACAAAGGTTTGGTGCCCCCGCATCCCTGCCAGGGATGGGACTGGATACTTACCTGGTAACTTGCATTAAGTGCTCCGTAACTGAGTCCTGAAATCATGTTTTTGACTAAAGTCGGACTCCTGCAGAAAGAAAGAAAGCAGGACGATGCACAGCTGAGCGCTCCCGGCCCAGGGATGGGGGGTCTGGGAGCAGCGGTGGGCACGAATGCGGCTCCCCGGCTGTGTCCTGCGGGAGAGGAGGACCCACCCTGTCATCTTTGGTGGCCTTCGCTTTTGGTACTCGTGCTCGTCGACGGTCCAGACAGCTCCCTTGACGTTCTCCACACGCACGAAGCACTTGTGCAGGCTCAGGTTGTGGCGGACGGCGTTCTGCGGGCAGAGCGGGCAGGACAGCTCAGCAGCGTGGCCCTCGCCCCACCACCCAGACCCCTCCTCTTCCTCCTGATCCTCCTCCTCGCCCAGCCCCTGTGGGTCCCCATGGCTCTGGGCTGTCCCGGTCACACTCGGCTTGTCTACAGCCAAACGCTCTGCAAAGCCACCAGGGATGCTGCAAATGCTCACTCATCCCATCAGCACCAAGAGGGTTTAGGAGTTGAGACCCCAAGCCACACGTGGGACATGACTCCCTTTCATGGACATCAGTCAGATGCCGAGGAAGATGGGGACAACGTGGGACAAGCCACACCAGCAAGGACCCGGGAGCAGAGCCACCCTCTCCGCTGCAGCTCACTCGGCGATGCTCAGCAAAGCTGGCTAATCTTTTCCTTTCTTTTTCTTTCCCCCCACCCCCGCCGTTTTGGTCCTTTCCCTCCCTTTCTTCTTTACATCGACCATCTTTACATTTCTAAATGTAAAATAAAGAGACACACACGTAGGCAGACAGCACAGCCCCGAGAGATACCAGCTCCCTTTTCCCCTTCCAACTCCCTGCCATTTGCTACTGCCCCTATTTCATTACCAATTTTAATTTGCCTCTAATTAAATCCTGTGTATTTTTCCGACTCACTTGCTAATCCATGAGGGAGGCAGGAGGCTGGAGTGGAATCTCTCCGAGCTATAATTACAAAGGGCCTAATCACGCCGGGGCTCTGCCTTTGAATAAATTTCCTTGCATTAAGGTTCTCAGATTCTCTGCCTTGCAAATGAGAATGACCCCAATTTCAGGAAGTTGGCCTCGGAGGGTTTTTTTTTTTTTTTTTTTTTTTTTATTTCGAGTCCTGATTCGTGATGAGAGACTAATTCGTTACGCTAAAACATTAACAGCAATTTAAAAGGTCGAACAGGGGCTGTATAAACAAAGGAGCTGGCCAACACAACAAGGCAAAAGGAGACACAAGGACTGAACCCCCCCACGCTGGAAAGTGTTAAGAGTTCCCAGAAACTCATCAAATTGCACTGTCCCCCCTTTTGCTTTTTAATTTAAGGACAAAACCAAACAAAGCTGGCTCCTTCCCTCGTCCTCCATCCCTCCATCCTCCGGCAGCTGCCCTGTGCACGCTGCCCGCTGCCCACCCCAGCGTCCCCGGCGCTGCCGCAATGGCCCCGGCGAGAGCCGGCTCACGCGGTGGCAGGCAGCGGGGACGGGCAGGGTCCTGCTCCTCTCACTGTTTGGCAGAGCCAGCCCAAACGGGAAACTTTGCAAGCTCCCAGGAGCCGGTACCTGGGGAAGGAGATTTGGGCACAGTCGGTGCTGTTGGAGGTGATTTTTTGGGGGGAATTGGGAACCCCTGGGTCACACCAGGAACCCGCTGGTTGGCAGCCGGCCCAGCTCCTCGGGCGATGCTCGGTGTGGTGTAGAGCCGGGTCTCCAGGTCCTAGCCTGGTGCCATTGCCGCTCTCACCCAAAGGGACACGCTCCATTTGGGACGTGCCCTGCCCTGGGGTCAGAGGCATTCCTCGTCCTCAAACTCCATGCTGGCATCACCCAAAAAGGATGGTCCAGCTGCACTCAGCACTGTGCAGACAGACATCCCAGGGAGCTGGAAATCCAAGGGCGACCCAGGACATCACTGTGCTCCCGGGCCAGCAAGGGAGCAGGATGAGCCCCCGACCCCTGCACTGTTCTTGCACCGCCTCTGCAAATACCCCACTCCCTGCTCATGCCTGGGGGTCTGAAGTCCAGCTGGGGCTGGGTCCTGCCGCTGCCCTTGAAGCCCTGTCCCCGGTGAGCAAACACAGGACTTCCTCCCCTCACCAGGGCCGGATCCTGCCCCACACTCCTCTTTCCTCCTTCCTGTGAGCGCAGGGGACTCCTCGTCCAAACAAAGCCCTGATTAAAGGCAAGAAGCATGGCAAAGCCGAAACCTTTCCTGCATGTGGAGATGCAGCCCCAGCCCAGCAGTGCCCACGTCCTCCCCTCTCCTCCCCGCTGGTGACATCCCCGTGCTTTGAGGCACTGGTGGGTATGTGTTTGCAAAGGCAAAAGTGGAGATAAAAATAAATCCTGGCACCGGGCAGGATGCGATTCAGCATCACTGGAGCCTGGGATATCCCTGATGTCGGGCAGGGTGCTGGTCGCAGGACACAGAGGAGGTGCCAGGCGAGACCCCCCTGCCATGGGAATCCTCCCACCTAGTGTCGGGGGTGGGTCCCCTGCCTCATCCTAATGTGGCTTTTGTATTTCGACAGAGTATTTGTTCAGTGCCAGACTTGGTTGCTCTGTTTGCTTCTCATCTTTGCCTTTTCTAATGATGTTTGCTTTACGCCCCCAGCCCCGCTACGCATGCTGTGCTGGGGGTCTCCCCATGGGCCCCCAGGCCGCACCATGGCTCTGCCCTGCCATGGGGATGGGGTACCCACCTTGGCCCCTGGCACCCCTGCCCCATCCCAGGGGGCAGCTATGGCAGGAGATGAGGGACAAGCTGCAGCAGAAACGGTGGTTTTCTGAAGAGCGGAAACACATTATTTTTTCCTGCATATCCCCCTCCTTCAAAAGAAGCCTGGCCTTGGACACTGAAAGTTGTGAAGGGAATTATTTCCCCCCCTCCCCCCCAGCTCTTTTTAATTCTCTGCCATCGCTTTTGGTGGTGCAACAGGAAAAAATAAAGAGCAGCCAAAAGGGAACCAGAAGGGCTGGGGGATGCCCCTCTGAGACATCAACTCTGCCCTTGGGTAGCATGGGATACAGGGGAGCCACAAAGAAAAAACCCCAAAACATTTACTCCTTTCAGCCAGTAAAAGGGCAGGAATAAGGCATTTTTACCCGCCATTATCTTGTTCCACAGATGGGGAAACTGAGGCACCAAGCAGGTAAAGTGCTGCCCTGAACAGCCCCTGCTCTGCCCCACGGCAAGACACCATCCTGGGACCAGCGACAGCCACACCAGGCTCTCTGCCCCAAAGTTCCCCATCGCTTCCCACCCTCTCCCCAAACCCGGGGTTGTCCCCATGGGCCTGGCCGGGGGGCAGCGGTGGCAGCCGGCGCTGCTCCCCATGCTGTGCTTGCAGTGCTGCACGCGGGCCGTGAGGGGGACTCCAGACTGATGCAGGGCCACGGGCAGCACCAAAAACCAGCCCAGGCACCTCTGACCGCTCCTGTCCTTCTCCTTCCCACTGCCGTCCTCCCGCTCAGCGTGCAGGGATGCTCGGGATGGGTTGTGACAAAGCCTAGGGCCACCCATAGCGCTTTGGAGCCAAAACGCCCATTATTCACCCAAAGTTTGCTGCGGAGAAGCAAACCACTGCTGCAGTCAGCTCTGATCTGCAGCAGCAACACATGGGGGCCCTGGGCTCCAGAATTACCGATTCCTCTTTAACCCTTTCAAAATGCACTATCTCGCTTCCACCTTGCTTATTCTAATTTTTTGTTTTGTTTTTTGTTAGTGTCCCTCTGCCACTTTACCTCTTGCTGACCTGAGCAGGAGGAAGCTGTGTCTCAGTAAATACATACAGCAGGAAACAATAAATAAAACTTCCCTGGCTGGGGCAATAACTGCTCCTTCTCACAACCATCCTGTTCATCCGAGATGTGTTTTCTCGGTTCTCGATTTCTAAATAAACAAGGGGAGAGCAGCCCTGGCATCTGCGTGCTGCCCCAAAATTCACACCCATCAGCCCAGGCCAGTGACAAACAGCTCCTCGGTGCCAAAAACTTTCAATACCTGCCCGTACACCACCACGCACCGGGTCGGGGGAGCCGACCGGCACAGGCACCCACTCGGGGCCTCGCAGCAGAATCATGGGTGCTCTCACTCGCCGACGGTCTCCCCAGCCACCACCACCCTCCCTCCATCCCCAAGGACCACAACCCGCATCCCCAGCCACCGCCAAGACCCGGCTGCCGCGTCTCTCAGCCTGGCTGCGGCACCTCCCGTTCGCAGCGTGCCACCCGCCCCTGGGTTATCATTAACCTTATTTGCTATTTCAAGCGTCTCGGTCTTTTCTCTGCCCTTCTCCCGGCACCATGGCTCTGCAGAAAGCCCCAGGTTTCTACAGCGTAGCCCCTTGCCGTATCCTACTGCATGGATGACGTGTCCCCAGAGACCAGGGATGAGTTTTGGGTGGAAAAAATGTGGGATTTATCCACAAAATCATTTCCTGCACCATCTTAGAGCTGTGCAATGAACTGGTCCTTTACCACTGGTGCCCATATAAGTTGGAGCATCTCCCGCAGCAGGCAGCCCCGGGTGGGATGGGGTGAGCCCCGAGTGGGATGGGGTGAGCCCCACGGCACTGAGCAGGGCTGCTCTCACCTTCCAGGTGGCCGTGTTCCTCCGGAAGTAGGCAAACATCCGCGTGAACCAGTTATAGATTTCGTTCAACGTTAGCTGCCTGTCGGGGGTCTCCAGGATGGCCTGGGAAACCAGAGAGGGGACAAGAGCATCACTCGTGACGCCCTGGTGAGGTTCGATGTCCATCCCGTAGCGAGGCACGAGAAGCAGAAATGGGGGTTCAGCAGGCACGGGAGCTGCCCCAGGACGGAGACAGTGGGGGAGAGCACAGCTTTGCCCCAGATACCCGGCAGGCAGATCTCAGGGTGCAGAGCTGAATGCCGCAACGCAGGGAGCCACTCACCTGCCGGATGAGCGAGGCGTACGTGAAGGGCGGCCGGACGTCTGCATTTTTGTAAAACTCGTGATTCTGTGCAAGTTCTGGAGGGGGAAGAAGAAATAGGGGGCGGGGGGGTGAAGGGACCCACTTTGGGACCCAGGGACCACATGATGGAGGGTGCTGAGCCCCATCCTGGAACTCACCTGAAGATATAGGGGTGCAGAACTTCTCCGAGTTTCTCCTGCGGATGGGCCCCACGTTGTGTAAAGTGGAAGAGCTGATGACAGAGGGGCCCTGCCGCAGGGGGGTGATGGGCGCCGTGGCGGAGGTGGGGGGATGAGGTAAGCCGTCGGGGAACGTGTCGGAAGTGCTTTTGGAGAGGGTGGCACTGGAGACCAGGTTCAGCTGCACGGACAGGCGGAAGGGAGGACGGGTGGTTGGGCACCGGTGTGGGGAAGGCAGGGGCTGGGAGAGCCCCCGGCACACCGGCAGGTCGGTGGGGCTGAGCCGGCTCATGCCACAAAGTGGGCAGCGAAGGGCTTGCAGGGGGCAGACTTGCTGGGCTTGGCAGGGATGGGATGCAACCATAGGATGGGGATGCAACTGCAGGAGAGGATGCACCCACAGAACGGGATGCAACTACAGGACGGGATGCATCCACTACATGTCTGAGCTGGTGGAGCAGCACAACACGCTGACACAGGCTGTGTTTCACTCCTCCCTGATGCCTTGCACCGGCCCAAGGGACCAGGCTACGTGTGCCAGAGCAGAGTCAGGGCATGCCCATCCCAGGGAGCCTGTCCAGCTGGGCCATGCAGGGCTGCGGTGCCCTTGCGCAGGGCAGGGAGGGGATGGCAGCCAGTGGCAAGGGGAAAGGGGAGGAGAGGGGGCAGCTGCAGAGACGTACAAGGGCAGGAGGGGGACGCACGCTTACAGGTTGGCTGAAAGGCTTTGGCTCTGAAGGTCTCATGTGAAGATGGGCCATCATTGCTTGGAGACGCTCGCTCTCCTTTGCCAGCTGTGGGAGGCAAGAAGCAGAAGGGAGACAGTCAGGTAGTGCCGGCAGTCACTGCAGAGGTGCCCTGGGCCTGGAGGAGGTGCCCACTGGGTCGCCAGCCCTGGCTCTGGGCAGGCAGCATCCTCCAGTGTCCCCACAGGAGCCACCTCCTCCCTGATGCTGAGCCCTCCCATGAGCCCAATCAGAGCTGTGGCTCTGTGGGGGGGCTGCGGCACCCATCATGAGGGGCACAGGGGCTGCCACTGCTCTGGCTCTGTGCGTGCAGTCAGATGAAAAATCTATGGCAAAACGGAGTCACTTTCCATGCCTTCAGGCTGCCATCTGCCAGCACGGCTCCGTCCTGGCCACCCACCGCAGCCCTTGCTCTCCCTCCCGGGTGCTCTTGTCCCCATGTGCCGGTGTCTGCTATCCCCATACCCTCTGCCCTGCTCCAGCCTCTGCTGCTTCCCGCTCACCAGCAGCTCCATCTAGCCATCCCTCCGTCTGTCCATCCATCCACCCGGATGTGCAACAGCGCTTTAATTGTGCACTCCCGCCTGTTTACTCCCCAGAGTGTGGAGAAGGGTGAAATATTCACTGTGGCACCAGGAGAGATTTTGAGCCCGGAGGAAGTGATGGGATCTGACACCCGCTCTCTTCCCGTCACCTTCCCTTTCCACCACGACCCCTCAAGCTTGGGGCTCGGCCACATCCCCGCATGCTGCCGGCTCCCCGCTAGCCAAGCCCCCTCCCCAGGCAGGCACCTGAGCTGGGAGTCGGGTGAGGAAGGAGTTAAAGGCAGGAGCCGGAGCAGAGTTTGCTGCAAGTTTGGAGCAGCTCGGATGCTTTTGCGCTGTCGTGGTGCTCATTAGAGCTGACAGGTCTCCCCTCGTGATGCAGACGCTCTCCACCGGCACAGCAGGAGCTCCGCGCTGAAAACTTTATAATTGGTAGCTCCAGTGGCAGGTTCTCCTCTCTGCACACGCAGCTTTCTGCTCGCCCTTCAGCTTTTTTTCCCCTTCCTTTCCCTCCCCTCTTTAAGCCCCAGTAATTGCTTTCAACCTCTCGCTTTAGCGAGGGCTGGGGAGCAGGATGTGATCGCATGGCTTCGCCCAGGCAGCTTGGTAGCCTCCCCACCCAGGAAGGTTTTCCTGTGTCCCCCCACACCCCCCAGCCCCCGTTAGAGTAACTCTGGGCAGAGGCTCCCAAGGCTGCTGCACATCGTGGCCCGCTGCCCCCCAGGGCTGGTGTCTCCTGCAACGATACCCACCGCCACACACAGCGATGGGCACAAAGCGCTTTGAGCTCCTGCCAGCCCCTGGCCGAACAGCCGGGCACCCAGGCACCGTCATGGCATGGGGGTCTCAGTGAACAACTCTCTGATAGAGACCCCATCCCGCTTTCCTCCTCAACTGCTTTCAAGTCCCAAGATGAAAATCCTCCATCTCCTCCTATTTTCCACACTCCCTTCTCTATTAACCGAATTATGCACAACACGTTGGGGAGTCGGAGACTATTTCAAGAACTGGCTTTCCAAAAATAGCACCCTGAAGTTGGGCTCCAAAGACCATCCTCAGCCACTGAAGTAAGTGGCCTGATTTCCAAGAGCCCAGCAGCCCTGTGGCTCTTGCTGCGGCAGCATGGCTGGGACACAGCTCATGTCCCGCCTGTGGGCATGCACCCCCCGCAGGCAGCACATGCCTTCCAGGTCTGTGACATGCCACAGACGTGAGATGCCTTGTACCCACAGGGACACTCTGGGCAGGAGGGATGGCTTGTCCATTCCTCCAGCCCCATCGTAATTGTGCAGGGATGCTGGTGTCGGATGGTGAACCAGTTTGAGGGTTCCCTAGGTCTTGACCTCCACCAGGATGTGGCCCAGGGCCAGCACTCCCATTTGGGAAGGATGCTTAAAATGAGCCCCTGGGGTGTCTGGTTATCTTACTACGGTCCCTGACCTTGCTAACCCCCTCCTGCAGAGAGCAGCCAAGACACAGCACACAGAGGTGGAAAGGAGACAGCTTTTTAAACCGTGTCCTTCGAGGCTGAGGCAGCACCCACCTGTATTTCCAGCTGCTGTACCACTTGCATCTGGACTCGACACTGAGCCGTGCTTCGGTCATCAAGTGCATGTTCTGTATTGAGGTGTCTGGGGAGGAGAACATGCGGGTTTATGCCTGGACATGCCCAAAATGCTGCCCCCTCCGCCAGGGCCACACGTGGGATCAGCCCTGACCTGCAAACCCCCTGTACTGCAGCGATGCCCGTCAGGCACTGCCCGTGCCAGGGATGCTCCGGCACTGCTGCCCAAAGCGTGATGAGCAGAAGGGAAACTGAGGCATGAAGGTGGCCAAGCAAACTGGGCTGTGCTTCCTCCCCGAGCCTGGGCTGGAGGGCAGCCGTAGACAACCAGCCCTGCTCATGGCAGCCCCGGGGCAGCCCTGTGGTGTTCAGGAGCAGTCACTGGTTGATGGAAAGTCCTTGAGAAGGCTGCTGGCAGGAGGTGCCCAGGAGGACCTGAGGAGCAAGTTTCCAGGACAAAGGCAGCATTATGGAGGTTTACTTACACCCTCTAAGGAAATCCCCGAGGCAGAAGCTGACATTTCCAGGATGCTCCTCATCCTACTGCTTCCGTGCCTTATGTTTATAAGGCACTTTATGTTTATAAAGCACAAGGACCTTTGGTCCTTGCTGCCCTCCCTCCTTCTCGGGGAGGGGGAGGGCTCCTGGCAGAGGCAAGCAGCCAGTGATGGGGACGTCACTTACTGCAGATCCAGGAGCATCCCAGTATCACCGTGTGGGGGTCCTCGCTCCCCGACCCAGCAAAGCGGCAGCCTGGGAATGCACCCAGGCCCGAAGACACCACGTGGCCGGGCCATGTCCTTGCTGGAGTGGGTGCAAACCCAGGGGGGTCCTCACCAGAGGAGTGGGACAGGTTGGAGGTGGGATGCAGGGCAAACTGTACCAGGGCCACCCCAGGAACACCCCGAAAGGTGGCATCTGATGCTGGAAAACACACAGGTGTCCCAGGGCCGTGGGCCAATGCTCACCAGGACCAAGGCTGAGATAACTTCTGCTGAGACATCCCAGGAGAGGGTGCCTCCAGAGTATCTACCCTCCGTCTGGATGCAGAAGACGGCAGAGTCTCACCCAGCTGTTTGCAAGAGACTCCCAGCCCCAAGTTGTAGAAACAAGTTAGGTAACTGGGACCAGCTGCCAAGCCTGTATGTGAGCAAACCCCGATGGTGTCTCAGCCCTGGTCTGCAGGGCTGCAGCTGGACCAAGCTGCCTGCTCCTCTCCCCTCACGGCAGACTGAGGGCACAGCTGTTTCTCCAGGGAAAAAGCTGTCAAGAGCCTAGGCTGCGCTGAACGGGAACGGAGAGGTCTCCCACCGACCCTCACAGGCTTTTATAAACCACTGCTCAAAAGATGTGCTGCCCCTTTCCACCCCAACGCTGAGGCTTTCTGAGGTACTCCATGGAGGTGATGCTCAGAGGAGGCTCGAAGCCAGTGCCCAGACCCAAAGCAAAGTCAATGCTACAGCTGGGCTCAGCCTTCGGGAGCTGGAAGTTTTCCACCTGTCTGTCCCACACCCCGACATGCACTCACACTGGCAGAGAGGGGACAGAAACACTTCACTAGTGCCCCTTGGGAAGCTTCCTCCTGCAAGCACTATGTGTGCTTAGCGGGGGTCAGGCAGATGTGACGCAGAGCACAGGGACCCTACAGCCCCGGCCAGCACAGCAAGGCTCTCCCAGCACCGTGACCCAGTCCTGGCCATCCCCTGTCAACTCCAGCTCCAGCTTCCAAACCAGAGCTTGCTTATCTGCCCCGTGCCATGTAAACATGCCCAGAGAGGTGGGAAGAGATGTCTTATCTACGTTCACCTTGTGCCACAGGCAGAGGAAGGAGGATGCAGAAACCTGACTCGTTCACTCACTCAGTTGCCACCAGACAACGCTGCCCCAGCCTTCCCAGGCTGCCTTTGCACCTCCTCATACTCCTGTGCAAGGCCTCTGCCCAGCTCCTTCCCTGGGAATGAGGAGGCCAGTGTGGTCCGAGGCATGCTCCCACTGGTGCCAGCCCCAAGTGCGTGGCAGCGGACGGGATCAGTTTGTAAAAACCCAAAATCTTGCTGATGGAGAGCGAAGCAAATGCCGGTGCATCTCGGCTGCTGTGCTGAGCAGACAGCCGGAGACACGGGGGGGAAGGAGCAAGCAAACCCGTCAGTTCCTTCTGATGTCTTTGCTAAAAATCCCAGCTACAAAGAGATCTAATTGCAAATGAACTAATTAAGTAAACCTCTGACGAAGCGTGAAAACAATTTGTTTGACCCTGACGCTAGCAGAGGGCTCTTCGACAGCAGAGTTAATCAGTCAGCGCCGGAGCCCACAAGCGGTGTCAGCGGGCTGCCGCGCCGCCATCTGCTTCCTCCTCTCCTCTCACCCCACAGGAGGGGAGCTGCAAACTCCCCTTGCCTGCTGCCTGCGCCTGCCCGCTCCTACCCCCTGCATTGGGTCTCTTCTTCTCTAGCAGCAATCCCTGCTGCGTTTTCTTATTTTGCATCGGGCCCCCCTGGCTCTGGGCAGACACACTTTGGGGTGTCTGGACCTATTTCCAGGGTCTCCCTCTCTGCCAGCCCCACGCTGTCCCAGCCTGAGAGCACAGACTCTCCCTTCCTCTGGGAAAACCTCCCCCAAAAAGGGGAGCACTTACTTGACAAACTGTCCCAAGTCCTCACAGAGGGTTTCGCAGCCGGGCCACTTGCACTCTCCGTGGCCGTAGAGCGGGTGGGAGCCAGGGGTCTCTTCATGGGAAGAGCTGCAGAAGAGGGAAAGGGACCATCAGCTGGGACAGCTGTGATGCTCCAGTGTTCCCATGCACAGAGCCAGCCCTCGGGGACCCACGGGAGACCCTACAGCAATGGCTCCCTGTCCCCCCTGGGCACAGCAAAACAGCACTAGGACTTGTTTATGCAGTGGGCAGAAACCCCCCAACCCTCCCAACCCTGTTGCCATCCCTGTGGGTGACGGATCCTGCCCCCTTCCACCTCTCCAGGGGTAAAAACACAAAGTGCCAGAGCCCGACCCGGCTCTACCTGTCCCTTCTCGGCGTGTGCATGGTGCTCTGTCCATTGGGCAGAGGGTGATGGGAAATGGGAGGCGAGACCTTGGCGGCCGAAAACGAGGTAGAGTTGGAGGTGTTGGTGGTGAGGTCGAGACCTTCTTGCTTAATGCTGTCCTCGACAGGCTGGGTGGCCGTGACCTCCTTCCAGAGCTGCTGGAGGTCCGAGGGACACACAGCTACGGCGCGGGGAGAAAGTGCCCGCCGTCAGCGGCGAGAAGGAGCAGCACCCACTGGCACCCATGCACCAGGCTGGCTCGGGACCCCACGGGCTCCCTCCCTGCCTGGCTGGCGCAGCTTGGCTCCCCGAAGCTCAGGCAGCCCAGCACGGACCATGCATCAGGAAATCATCACCCGAAGCTGGGCACAGCCCTCTGTGCCAGCAGCCGGGGAGGAGAGGCTGCACGGCCTCATCGGGAAGCCCAAAACAAGCCGCCCGCAGCACCTGGAGAGCCCCGCAGAGCTGTCCCCGGAGGGGAGGAGACCCCAGCTCCCCGCACCCTGGCACCCTCCTGCAAGAGGAAGCCGGGGGCCCAATCCTGCAACGCAACCCAGCTCAAACTCCCCCAAGCTGCTCCAGCTGTTAATGCAATCAGGCCCCAAACTTTAGGCAGATGCATTAGGAAAAGCAATGCCCCAGCCCCTTCCCCAGCCCTCCCTTGCCCAGAGCAGGGAGAAGCTGCAGCCGCAGGGTCCCCCCAACACGCTCCCCACCCCAGGCAGGGGTCCTTACCTTGGGGCAGGGTCTGCAGGGGCACGGTGCCCTGCCCCGGTGGGAGGCTCACCAGCCCCTGGCGCTGCAGGTTTAACAGGTGCTGCTGCTGGAGCTGCTGCATCTGCAGGAGCTGCTGCTGGAAGGCCAGCTGCTTGTTCCCTAACGGCTGCCGGGAGACAAAAGGGAGAAACCAAAGCGCATTATTTCCAGCCTTGCAGTAGAAGCCTCGCAGGGGAGGCAGGGGCCCGGCGGCGGCAGCAAGGGATGCCCGCAGCAGCGGGACCGTGGCCGTGCGTGCTCTGTCCTGCTACTGGGCCGCTGTGCCTGCTCAGCTTGCGGCTGAGCCGGACGAAGGCTTTGATCTATCGGAAGAGGAGGGGAAGAAAAGGAAAGGGGAAGGGAAAAATAAAGCACTGAAAAGAGAGGGAGCGAGCAGAGCCGGGGGCTTGCTCAGAGCAGACACCCAGCTCTGCCTGCAACATGGGCAAACCTGCGAACCCCAGCCATGGGGTCCTATGCAGGGAAGCTCAGCCGCAGGATGAGCTCCTGCAGGCACTAAGAATCGCCAAAGGAAAGGGGGCTCCCAGCACCCAAAAAGCATCCTAGATGCACAGGACCCTCCTTTAAGCAGGGAAATGGTCCCTATTTGCCAAAAATGACCATTATGAGCCCCTTCTTGGTGTGGGGCAGAAAACAACTGTCTGCAGGGAAGAAGGTGCCCAGCACCAGCACTGGTGCCCCCACCCCACCCACGAGCATCCTCCAGGTGGGCGTTCCTCCCACCCATCCCCAGGAACTGGCCGCGCTCTGACCGGCATGGCTGGCCCTAAACTAGTTAGGCAGGACAGGTCCCTGGGGAGGCACCAAGAAATCCATGAGAATTAACTGAAGGGGAGAGAATTCGATTAGGGATGGGGGCAGGCAGCTGCTAATCTGAGCCGGCCACGAGAGGGGAGCTGCCCCGGGTCTGCCTGGCCTCATTAGCAGGGCAAGCGTCTCCATAACCCCTTGAACCCCTCTGTTTGCGCAGACGTTATTTGCAGGTTGCAAGGAGCCGGGCTGGCAGGCAGCACAAGCCAGCTGTGCCGTGCTGACCATCCTCAGCAGCCCAGTCCTTCCATGGCAGCTCCGTTATCCTAAGCGAGAAAAAAGTGCTGGGGTCCCTCCAGGCAGAGCAAGCCCCCACCTCGGCAGAGCACATGCTAAGGCGCTTCCCCCCGATCTTGCTGCACTTGTGAGTGGGGGCACTTTGCAGCCCCATTGCTTGGCCAGAAAAGAAGTATTTTCATGTCCATGTTCTTACTGATGAGCACAAGAGCTTTTTTCCTATCTTCTGGCTGGGTCCGAGCATCGTGGGGATTCAGGCCCCTGCTGCACCAGGGCTCCCAGGGACTTGGCACAGCCCCACCTCGCTCTCTCCATGATCCCTGAGGCTGCATCTCACTCTCTGCTCAACAAGGAACAGCAAACAGACTCTCTGTGGCAAATCCAGTACACGGCTTAGTTTGGAAACAGCATGTGTTGCTCTACCCAAAGCAGCACCCCGGGGCCCGCAGGATACAGGTGGTCCCCTGCAGATGCTGCTGATGCTCGGCCGTGGCTTTATGAAACGGAGGGCGAGGACAGGCTCCAGGCACTGCTCTGCAAAATCCCTGTCGTCTGCAATGTAAGGCACGACTGTGAGTCCTGTCTAGGGCACAGAGAGAGTTTAAATCTGGTTTCATCAGTCTCAGAAGGACGTGCAGACTCCTCCCTGTCCTGTCCACCTCTTGGCCACGGTAGAGTTGTCTCCCCAGAGTCAGGTCCAGATTCCCTTTGGCTTTGCCTCAGTCCTGCACCTCTGATGCTTGAAGATAAAGGCTCATATCAAAGCAATTTCTGCTCAGTGAAGAGAAATCCCTGCGCTCACCCTTGCCCCTGTGCAAAGTGCTGAGCCAGGAGGGCTTCAGGCCATGGGGCTGGATGAGACCATGGGCCACAGGACAACGATGAAGGAAAAAAGGCAGGACCAGGCTGTGTGCCTGAGGGTCTTAACAAAGGCAGCACTGTCCCCACGGCGTCCCTCTCCCCTGCGAGGGGAAGCTCTGCCACCCCATGAGATGGACACTCATGTCCTTGCTTTGGTTAGAAACGGCAGCTGGGATGGGATGGGATGGGATGGGCTTCTCCTCCTCTTCCCAGCTCTGCTGCCACCCTCCCCGGGGGCCCTGGGGCAAGCCCAGGCTCTGCGCGAACACAGCCTCATTCACAGCACTTCCCGGCTGCGGAGCAGGAGGAAATTGGGAGCGGATGAAGTCATGAGGATCCCCGGGGCACGTCGCCTGCGCCTCATATCCCGGCTGGGTTCTTCCGACCTGGCCTCACCGGAGCTGTGGCCACTGGAATCAGACCCCGTCGAGCCCCGGCGCGACAGGGCAGCCCTGACCCATGTGTGGTTCTGGCAGGGACTATGTTGTCCACGTTGAACCTGCACCTTCATGCGCTTCAAATCCACATGCATGTCCTTCCAGCTTCACCAGACCACGAACATGGGGACCGGCCTCAGGAATATGAGTCCTGGTGCCCAGCAGATGCACAAACGCCTGGGTTAAGCCAAGACAAGGACCAATTCTCTCTGGGGAAGCCGATTTGCCAGTCCCTAGAGAGCAACCGCTGCACCACAGAGCCAACAAACTGCACGGGCTCAAAACCACTGAGCGCAACGGGTGAAGAGGTGCACCCATGTGCAGACCCACCCAACAGCACCCACCAGCCTGGGGTCTCCAAGTCAAGAGTTTGCCTTGGAGAAGGCAGGGTGGTGAGAGCCTGACTTTCAGCCCCAGCCTTATCAAAAACCTCTCTCCCCGGCCATTGCCCCATGAGCTTCGCTCGTCTCTTCTCCCTCTGGCAAGCCCCAGCGCGGCACATGCTGGCTGAGTCCCTCCCAGAGGGGACCCCCCAGCACCCACTGGACGAGCTTCTCTGTGTTAGGGCCGGATCCTGCGTTTGGCCCCCACACTCCCCCATCCCAATCCCGCCTCCTGTCCCAGCGCAGGGGCTCGGGGTCCGTAGCTTCGCCTGCACTCAGCGTACATTAGACGCAGATGACTGGGTGCAGCTACTGGGGTAAGAGCTGCCGTCACTTTGATTTATGAGCACATCAGGAGGAGTTTCGGCGTGACACGCGGGACTGACAGGAGCAGTTCATTAAGCTGACACTGAGGTTAGGCAGTAGGCAGCTCCCCCTTGCCACCCCCCTCCCTTGCCCTGCCACACTCAGGAGAGGGACAAACACCCACCGCCCCGGCAGCTTTGGGGGTACATGGAGACCCACTGGCCTCTTCCCCAGGGGATATTGGGGTCTCTGCACCCTGACGCCGCTTGCAGCAGCTGGGCTTGGAGAGGCAAAGTGGCCGGGGAAAGAGCAGGATGGCAGACATCGGCTTCGCTGACTCTTGCCACGAGGGCAAGGGGCTGCCTGGAGCTGTCCCAGCCCTGCGCCGCAGCTCATTTCCCCTGTGCCCAGAATGCTGCTGGGAGTTTACCCTGACACCCTTATGCAGGAAAACGCTCTGAGATGGGCTGGGATGCGCTGCAGCTCAGCCCCATCCTGGATCAGCTGCCTCGCTTGGCCCCTTCCTTGTGGCCCCCCGCCACCGTGCAGCTCCTCGCAGACCGTGGACACCCCCCACATCCTCTGGGACAGGATGCTGCCGACAGGCGCTTCTGACACGTTTCCATCCTCCGTGGTCCCCCTTTTCCTGCTCTCCCCTTCCCTGCGCCCGCTGGGGGATCTCCAGCTGCGCCACTCCTCCTGGGGAGATCTGAGCCGCTCCTCCATGAGATGCTGCTACCTGCTCCCGGCACCTTCCCCGGCGTGGCGGCAGTGGCGGCACAAAGCCATTCCCACCTGCTGATCCCCCTCCGTGCTCACAGATGAGCTGCTGACTTACAATTACACCAAGGCGAGTCCTTGAAATCAAGCAGAGGGAAAGCAGAAGGCACTCGGTTTACAAACCTTGCAGTGGGGCCGTAATTAAATACCACCGTGGATTTCCATGAAGGAGCCGACGCTGGCCAAGAGCAGCTCTGCGGCGGCATCCCAGACACGCCAGCTATTCCCCGCACCGTTGGGGGAAGCAACGGCATTGCCGTTCCCAGCAGGCAAGCACTGCTGCCGAACGCAGGCTTTATTAATAGCAGCTGCCCAAATTCATGGGGTGAAGCTGACTCCACAAAGCCTGGCTGGGGGTTTTTGGGGGGGGAAACACCATGACATCTACTTGCGGGGACACCCTCGCCGTTTTTCCTGGCCATGGGGTGGTGATGCTGCCAGGAGCTGGACATGCATCCCTTTAGCAGCATCTAATGCTCCTTCCCCCCTGCTGGCCACTCAGACTTTCTTAGCGGATAAATTTCTCGTCTCCTCTGTACCATTTAATTAAAAGTTAACATGCGCTTTTTAAACCAGGAGCCTGCTAAGCAAGCCCTTTGTTAGAGCTTAATTATATCCCCGTTCATTGCTGCAATAGAACATCGCCACGGCCAAGAGGAAAGTCCTTGAGGAAGCTCAGATTTATGCCTCCCCTGCTCCTGGAGCATAAGCAGCTCCTGGAGATGGCTCCGATAAAGCCTGACCCCGCACACGCTGCGTAAATATGCCAACATCCCGCAATGAAAGCCCGGGTGAAAGTCTGTTGAAGGCTCGAGTGGGTGCTGGCCTGACCCCGAGCGGCTCAAGCCGCTCTATTTCCCCAGAACTGGCACGCACTTTGCTGTTGAGTCCCCGCTGCAGCCACCCCAGTGCGCAGTCTGGGTTTAAGTGCTTTCTTCCTCAAAGGAAAGCTGAATTTTGAAGTGCTGAGAATTGATGAGTGTAAATAAGGGGGTTGGATTTCAGGAGGGGTGATTGCAATGAACAGCCCCAGCACCCCATTCCCCTGCTTGCTACTGATACTTGGCTGGGGACAGGGACCGAGTAGCTCAGCTCCACGTCCCTCTGCACTGGGAGCCCAAGGAAGGATGCCTGATAGAGAGGGCAGTGATGCCAGACATACAGCAGCACATGCAATGCAAAATACCCCCCGCACGGTACTGAGTGCACTGATCTGGGAAGAGACAGGGGCAGAAATATATAAGAAAAAGGAAGGGAGCGGTGCTGTCTGCCTGTCAGGGTCGACACCCAGCCTCTGTGTGACCGACACATCCCCAAAACTGAGCATTGCTGGTACTGCCACAACGCCTTGGAGAGCATTACTACGGGAAAGGACAGCAAAACCTGTTGTGTAAAGGGAGTTATACAAGATTGATGCAATCACACCAGCACAAACACTTCTCCACCAGGCAACCACCTCCCCAGCAAAGGGCCCACCGCTGCCAACCTGGTCACAGGGGACTGACGCCATCCCCTGCCTTGAGTGTCTCCCATTGGAAAAGCCCTTTGCCGGCATCGCTGCTATTTTATGCAGCGCTTGTGTTTTGCAGAACCACCTTTCCAGGCAGAAAAAGCCCTGGTTTGGGTTCCCACCTGACCAGCCCTGCCTGCCTACTTGGCAGGGTGCTGCCATGCCAGCTCAATCAGGACCGGGCTGCCCGACGCGAGCTGGGCCAAGAGCCTGGCAGGGCCAGCACGTCAGGCAAGGGCTGAGCTGAGCCTCCTCTCCCTGCTGCACCGCAAGGAGGATTTGGGGAGTCCTCGCTCTGTGCCGGGGGGCAGTGACCTGCCCCTCCCGCCGGGGAGGATCCGGTGGCTCTGCCAGAGCTGCCAGCCCACACCCGCTGACTTCACCACTCCCCACACCCAGCCCATAGTTTCTAGATGCGCCAACAAGGATGCGGCGCCGAGAACGACGCAGCTTGGTGCACGTGCCAGATCACAGATAGGGAGGAAGAGGAGGAACTCCCAGCACCCGGACCGGCTGCTCCGGCACCCCCTGGGAGCAAGATGCCCCTGTGTCCCATCCTTGCTGGCTCCCAGCCGGCTGCCCTCGGAGCTGGGATTCATGCACACCTTGTTTTGTGCTGGTCCCCCTTTTATTTGCTGCCAGATCTGATCGCCCAGAACCCAGCTGCGTGAGCTCACCTCTTTGGGTTGCTGCTTTCCGGCTTGCTGCTGTGTCAATAGCTGCAGGTGAAGCTGCTCCTGTTGCTTCTTGTAGTATTCCTGCAACTGGGAGGGAGGGAGGGATGGGAGGGGAGAGAGCAGCCCAGATTAGCAGCAGAAACACCCTGTTCACATCTCCCTGCCCGGCACTACCCCATGCCCAGCACCGAGCTTTGCCACAACCATGCCAGCTCCTGGCACCATGCCGTCAGGGCAGGCTCTTGGCTGCAGGTTAAGTTGAAAAGCACCCACTGAAGGAGTCATGGCTGCAGAAGAAACCTTGGGCACATGATCCTAAGGGCTCTGGATCCCTGCAGCAAGTAAAATCCTGAAACACCACCAATGCCAAACCTGCCATTCGTTTTAATGCTGACGGGTTGCCCTGGCTTTCTGCCACCGGCTGGTCCAGGAGCCTCTGCCTTGCCCGGCCCCCGGGAGGAGGGTCACAAACTCCGGCTCTAATTCCTGTGTATCCTGGGGATTTTGCAGCTGTGCTAGGGGGATTTTTGTTTGATGGGGGATATGAAACACCAGGAGGTGAGTGAGCCTCTTGAGAGAAGCAGGCCTGGGTGCTCTGGCACGTAACACAGTGTTTCAACAGCAGAGAAACCCCTTTTTCAGCATAGTGAGATCTCAAAACACCCCGGCAAGCGTTGCGAGAGCCGGGGGGCTCCCAGCTGGGAAGGGGCCAGCAGCAGCCACGGCCCTGGTCCGGCTGGTGCAACCCTGTGAGCGCCGGGGGCTCAGACGTGCATCCCCCTTCACGGGCACCACGGGAAAGCGCAGGCAACCCGGCTCCTTGCAGCACTCCGGTCAAAACAGAGTGTTTTCCTGGGCCAGTAAAACAGAGAAAAACACCTCGGCCCCGCGATGAGCCACCGGAGAGGGTCCCAGTCTGCAGGAGGCAGCACCGGGACCTGTCAGCATTGACGCCAGCTCTCGCCCCGGCCCCTAAATAAACTGTTGGTGATGGATTTGCTGCGTGCAGGGGCGGCCAGAGGCACGGGGAGGTCAGCGAGACCCGGCGGCCCCCTCCCACCCGGCCTGTACCCCCGTGCAGGGGTGACGGCGGCGGCTCAGGAATGCCCCTTTGGATGCCGGGAAGCCTTTATCAGCTCGGGGCTGACAGCGCTGACAGCAGCAACTTTGCTTTTTCTGTCGGCGAACAGGTTTGGAAAGCCTGGGTGTTTACCCGAAAGCCAATCAAAGCCAGGTCTCTGCAACATGGTCGAGCGCGGCTGCAGGAACATTGGGTCAGGGGTGAGAGGTGTGATGTTTGGTTTTCTTCTGGTGGAGAATGCGAGCTATTCCGGCCTGGGTTGTTTAATTTGCAGTCAAACGTGTTTCTTTATCCGGCTCCAAAGAGGCTTGGAGAAGGACCCACCCAGGGTAGTGTTTACCCTTTGTTCTTTCCCTGGGGCCAACCTTGAATCCTTATCAGCCTGTTTGGAGTAAACAGGTACTGGAGGCAGGAGGAAGGGTGTGGAGGATGCTTGTGGGATTTCTCCTTCTCTCCCTCCCGCCGGCGGGAGGTGTTTACCCAAGCAGACCTGTTTTGTTTCGGAGTTGAGGTTTGTTTTTTTTAGTTCTCCTCCTTCTTCTTCCCTCCCCGTTCATTTTACATTTGACAGAGCACTCCAGAAAAGCCAAGCGGGGCCGTGAGAAACAAACCCACAAGCTCAGGTCTGGAGCTGGACTCAGGCACCTGCCCTAAAGCCCAGGCGGTGGCCGCGGGGGCTCTGCTTGGGGTCCACTGAGCCAAGAGCATCCACCCTGACTCCAGCTCTTCCCAAGAGCTGGGCAGCCCCATACCAGCACTCGTGCGGGAGCTTTCTGGGCTTTGAGACCCTGACTCAGGGCAGCAGCATCCAGCTTTGCCAGCACTGTTAGCACCTGCAGCTCCTTCCAACCCTTGGTGCTGCACATGCCCAGAATCCCCATGGAAATATGGGGGGGAGGCAGGAGCCTGAGGATGAAAGGACTCATCTGCCTGTCCCTAACAAGCTCCAGTATTCATGGACTCCAGTGAGAAATCGCTTGGCTGGATCCAGCCGATGTACAGCCAGCCCAGGACCAGTGTTACCTGTTGCAGCATTATTGCCTGCTGCTGCTGCAGGAGGGCCTGGAGCTGGGGCGGTGAGAGGATCTGCTGCATTTGCTGCGGCGTGATCATCTGTGGCGACATCATAGCCACGGACACGGGGACCTGTGGAGAGGAAGGACATGTCACCACTCCCAATTCCAACCTTGGAAAACCCTCCCCAAATGCCAACAGCCTGCAAGTGCCTCCCACCCCCCAGGCTCTCCTGGAGCAACCTCCATGTCCCCCATCCCCGTGTCACCTTCAGGTGAAGCCCTCAGCCACCAGTCTGGCCTGGCATGCCGAGGCCACCACTGGGGACGTGGTGATGGCAGGGAGATGCCCCACGGTGCAGCTGGCACTGGGGCAAAGCTTCCTAAACCCTGAGGGCAGGATACTCTCTGCCCACAGGGTCTTCTTCAAATGCAACTTAGCTGGGGGAATTAGGCACTGAGAGGAGCCAGTGGCATATGGGCAGCCAGCTCCAAACCACAGCTCCCTCCTCTCCTGCGAGCATGGGAAAGGAGCTGGGCACCGCTCCTTCGCGCAGGGTCCCGGAGGGTGCAGGGAGGAGGGAAACACCAAGGGAAGTGGAGAAGATACCGATCACCCAAATAACTTTGCAAAGCAGAGCACGGAGGAAGAGGTTACCAGGTTTTTCATAGACACATCAAAGCTTTACCTCCAGTTGACACCAGTAACTCATGTAATTACCAAGTGCAGGGAGGGCTAAGAAAACCTGCCAACCCCTGCCTTTGGTTATCATAACACGGGTCCACACCCCCACGGCAAAGAGCTGGGAAAGGTGTCAGTGATGGATCCCAGCCCCGTTGGTCCTGCCCAGGTGGAGCAACGCTGCCTTCCCAATGAGAGCTGCCTTGTCCCAGCCCTCCGCTGATCCTACCAGCCCAAAGCCCTTCCCAAGGCTCTGGACAGGGTTATGGCTCTGTTGTAATTTAATAACCCTTTCTGGATGTTCCCTTTTCCTAGGAAGCAGATGACCGCTGCTGGTCTGCAGCAGGGGAGCTGGTGAGGCTGCCTGGCAGCCTCAGGCTCTTTGAGGGGACCCCAGGAGGAGGCAACTCCTTGGCACGTGGGACGTGGCAGAGCCTGAGCCAGGCCCCTGGTGCAAACCAAGGATCCAATTTTGATCCGAAGTAGATGACTTCTCATCCCCTCGCTCCAGGGTCTCGGGATCTCAGAGACTAAGGGACAGAGAAACAAAGCAACCGGCTTCAGAGCACCCAGCAAAGTCCAAATGAAAGCCTGGCACCTGCCAGCCCCCCAGCTCCAGGACCTCCAGCAATGCCCAGACTCCCCAGTCTGGACCTGTTGCTCACCCTGGGGGCTGCCTCCCTGCTCCAGCCACCCCAGTGGAACACGGAGTGGGGACGGGACCCCAGGGGTGGCCCCGTGCAGTCCCTCCCGTCCGTGGTGGGCATCCGGCCGGGCTGGAGCATGCTGACCTTCAAGGGAGATTGCAAAGGCTTATCTGTTTACTCAGGCATTTTGCTGGAGGGAGGCGTCGCAAGTGGGCCGAGTTTCATTTGTCGCCGGCAATCCCCCCCGCAGCTGCCTCCATGTCAAGAGTTATTGATTAATTGCTGCATGTTCACACCCAAGGGCTGCTGCTGGGGTGCCTTCGACTGCACCGGCTCGGCTGGCAGTGGAGGGCTCAAGAGGCTGCACGAGCACCCCCAGCAAAGAGCAGCAAAGCCCTGCGAGGGCGCTGGCACCCGCCAATGCCTGCCAGAGAGCTGGGAGAACTCCAAGCACCCCCTACGGCACCAGCACCGGTGAAGAGCTGCTGCTTTGGCGGTCAGGTGCTCACAGACAGCTGTGCAAAGCCCTCGGCAAACATCTGGGAAGGAGGGAAGCTCACGAAGATGGCAAGACGAGAGCGAGCAGGGTGCGCGCCCGCTCGCTGGGAGCTAAGCATCGTGCTAATTTCCCTTTGCCAATTCATCAGCTGGCAACGTGCTTGGAATGAGAGCCCCTAATTAATTGCTCACTGCATCCCCCATCCGGGCGGCCTCCCCGCCCCCACTGCCGCCGTGCGGCCTCTCGTACACGTTTGCTGGCATTTTCAAATCGGAGGCATCCTAATTACCGGAGAGTTATAACACCTTCCATTTCTCGCCCAGCGGACTGACACCCTGTCAAGAGCAAAGAGAATTGCCAGAGGTTTTGACAACACTAATTGCCCCTATAATCTAAAAACACAAAGGAGAGGCGATTAGTCGAGAGGGCCCCAGCTCTCGATCCGACACGAGGTTTTCACAATGTTACAAGAAAACAAAAGCGACGCTTTTTAGAGTTTGATGGCTGCTAACAAAAGCAGAATTATATTTTCATACAACCTTTGTCTGCATTAAATGTTTTTTTCTTCCGTGCTTGGATGTGGAGCTGACACGGGGAAATGGTGTGAACGGGGCAAACCGGTGCCGGTTCTTGCGAGAGGCATCTAGGCTTCACTGCCTCCCCGAACCCTGATGGATGCCGAAGCCGCATGAAGAATTTCCCCCCCTGGCGTGGAAAACATCCCCCTCCCGGCTAAGGTTTCCCAGGAGGGCAGGAACTTTCTTTATTAAAAGGGGAAACTCTCATTTACAGCAAGTTTTGCTCCCGCTGTGGCCATTCATCACGCGTGCCGGGTGCTGGGGAGGCTGCAGCACTGCTGCCGGCGGCTGACTCGACCCCGGCACGGGGCAGCAAACCGTGGTGTTGCGATTCTCGGCCCTGGGCTCCAGTGACAGCCCCAGCTGCCTCTGTCAGGGATGGTGACAGCTGCTGCCTCAGCAAAATGAGATGGGGATGAAAATGTCCACCACTGGCCCAGCCGGGAGCCCCACAGGGGCACTTGCTGGCAGCTGATCTGCTAACGGGGAGGGGGACGGCATGGCACAGCCCGCCGGGACACCAAGAAGCAGGGTTCAGCCCTTTCATCTGCAGCCATGGCACTCAGCAACCGCTGGTGCACAAGCTTCCCCGTGGCAGGGGATGAGGCCAGCCTGGCATCCCCGGATAACACGGCGGGGGCCTTTGGGCAACGGTCACCTCAAAAGCTCAGATCCAGGCGGTCACGGTGGCCAACAACACAAGGGAGAGCCAAAGGGCGCTGAGCAGAGCGGCACAGGCCGGGTACGAGGGGTTAGCTGCGCCCAGCTGCCTCCTCTCCATCCCGTCCACCCGGCGGCAAAATTGCTCTCCAGGTGCCAGATCAGCCGGGGACCGTCCCCGCACACAGCAGTCGCACCGCACCCAGCAAATCCCCGGGGAAGCAGGTCCCAGCAGCCAGCCCCCGCAGCAGCGGCTGGTCTCCAGCCGACGTGTCACGAGCTGGCATCTGCCAGACACCAAGTCAGGAAGGGTTTGACTCACTCCTTGGCTGGCTGCCACTCCGCAAAACTGCTTACTAACAGCTCCGGCTGCCTCCCAGAAAGCCCCGGCGCTGCAGCTCCGACCGGCGAGTGGGATCTCGAGGGGGTGATTTTCCAGGCGGTCCCGGTTGTAATCCCTCCGTGCCAGAGGATGGGGCGGACGCGGATCATCAGGCAGCGGGTGGAAAACGAGACGGGTATTACAGGGGAAACTCGGTGCTCAGCGTAAGTGCAGAACAACTCTGCCAAAGCCAGCTGAGGAAACAGGATTTGGCCGGGCAGGATGGGGGAGTGATGCTTTTATTTAAATTTTTCTTTTTTTTTTNNNTTTTTTACGGGAAGCGGATTGCAACTCCCAGCCACGAGGCAGAGCGGGGAAAGTCATGGCCTGTCAGCCAGTCTTGGCTCTCAGCGCTGCGGGGCTGCCATCAGAGGGATGGCCGCCCTCCTGACCCCCAAGACAGCTGGCTTGGCACAGGATGGGAACTGGGACATCCCCCATCAGCCCGGGGCGTGTGAGCAAGCCCGTGGTTTGCTCAGCCTCAAAGCATCCCTGCACCGACCTTCACCTCCCAGCCGTGCCGTCACCCGTGCTGGGAGGTTGCCACAGGAGCTGCCACGTCCCCGGGGAGCCGGGGGCAGCAGGTCACCGCTGCTACGGGAAGGAGCACCTCCAGGTCCACACCTAAAACCACACGTCCAAGCTCCCGTGCCAGGGCAGGCACAGCCCAGACCTCGTCCCCCACCCTGTCCCTGCTGATCCGGGGGGTTTCTGGGGCTGCCAGGATGAGCAAACTTTTCCCTGTGGTGGGTGCATGCCAGCTACCTGGGGTGTTCCATGCTTCCCGCAGAGCCCAAGGCGCTGCACATCATTGTCTCTGATCTAATCTCAGGTTTTAACTCCCAATTAGAAACAACAGCAAACATGTTTGTGCTGTTTTTCTTTTTTTAAACACCCTTTTCAAATCCAAACTCGAGAGAAATAAACCGAGGAGGTTGGTGAGGGAGGCCGGGAGCCGGGAACATAAGGGGGGGAAACAACCAGCAGCTTTGGGTCTACTGTTTTTAGGGGCAAGGGCTAAGCAAATCCCCCCCAGAGCACCTGCTTCTTGCTGCTGCAGCTGGAGGAGAGCAAACCTTTCACTTTGAGACCAGCCAAAGCGCACGCAAAGCACACAATTCATGTGTCCCCTCCTGCACCCAGCATCCCCGGGCGAGCTCCGAGATTCAGCTGGCTCAGACCATCTGCAAGAACTTCAAATGCCCGGGGCCAGGCAGTGATGCTCACACCAGTGCAACCCCAGCCACAGTTATATATGTCTTGATGGGTGGCACAGGGCCACCCAAACACTGCCCAGCCTCCACCCCCTCCTCTGCTTTTACCACGCCATGTCTGGACCTTACGAAGATGGGACAGGGACAACAGACCAAAATCTACCCAGGGTCAGAGCAGAAACTGAACCCAGATCTGCAAGGGAGCTCCAGCTCCATGTGCCAGGCTGGGTTTTGAGGCTGTGGGGTTATTTTATGAATACTTTGAACAGCCTTAGCACAAAGGATTAATTGCCTTGGGTGGGGGTGGCAGGAGGAGGGCAGCAGCACAGAGCGAGCAGGCACCACTGTAGCTGCGTGGAGGACAACCAGTCTCTGATGTTCAGCTGCATGCAAAGAAAAGGAGGAATCAATCCCCTGCGTGTTCAACCCAACGTGCATCCTCGTTAGCACAGTGCACCCTGCCAGGGAGGCACTAATCGCACGTAATTGGGCTGCGAGTCGCTAAAAGTTGAAAGGGAGCTGGTTGGGGGATGCTTGGCAGCGGCGGGCTGGAGCACTTGCTGCCTGGCAGCCCCTTCCTCGGCACGGCCCTGCCGTGACTTGGAGTGAGCTGCTGCCCCTGAGCATCACCCAGGCAGGATCCCTGGGGGGCCGCGTCTCCTCCATGGGCATGGGGTGCCGGCACAGCTCGTCATGCCGATGAAATCTGCAGGGATTGAAGTGACTCCTTTGCTTCCCTGTTAATCCGAAATGCCATTGCTGCCGTCGTGGCGGTGGGGACGGCGGAGCAGGATGCCAGCAGTGGCAGAGGCTACAGGCTGGCAGAGATGGGTGCTCCGGGAAGGAGAAGGGGGAATGGCAGGAGGGAGCGGGGATGGACGGCGGTGCTGCAAGTTCAAATGGAAAAATCTAGCGCCATGCGAGCCAAGACGGACGGGCTGCTGTATTTTTTCCTGGAGAGGGAATGCAGAAGGGCTGGTATTGATCTGTCTTCATTACCCATTTCACTCAAGTTTCAAATCAACAAAATACACTTTTCCGCTCCGCTGCCCTCCCCGCTGCAGCAGACAAAAGAAAAGCAATTTCCCGCAGTTTGCTCCAAACTCCTCTCCCCTTCCCTCAGCGCCCTTCAGCCCCTCTCCCATTTCAGAAGCTTTTTAACCTCAGCAAGTTGCTCCCGCCGGAGGCTGGGAGACCCCCAGCTCCAGAGGCTGAGCCACGGAAGGGACCCAAAAGAGGGCAGCCCATCATTCAGCAGTGCCTCCAAGGCAGAAATGCCCCAGCACCAAAAACACGGGGTGCTGACTTTCTAAACATGCTCCAGTACCTCATACTGTGGGCTTTACGGATACCGGCAGCATCCCAGGGGGGATCCACTGCTCCTGACCAGCCTCACACAGGGGAGGAGAGCCCTGCAGACCATCTGCAGCAAGAGTCCTCAAATGCAACACTTAGTCGGCATCTGCCAAGTTTCTAATAGTTTTAAAGTTGCAAAGAAATAAAACCATGTAAAAATGTTGCAGGATGGGTTTTTTGGCTGTTCTTTTAGATGCAGCTGTAATTCGAGTGCCAGCTGTGAGGCTCTCCATGCATACCTCCAGGCATCTGGGGGGAGAGAGGGTTCATACTCCAAAAAAAACCAACCCCAAGATCCCTATTGAGCCCAGGAGCTCCTTGTTTGTTTTTAAAAGCACGCCATTGCCGACTGTCGTTAATATTCCTGCTGGCTTTGCGCCCCGTAAATGTCCCGTCCCCATCAGCAAGGTGGCAGGGAGCTGCTCGCTGCAAATGCAAGTGCATGGTGTCGGCAAGCACGGCAAATTTGCAGAGCTCCTGGGTGTTGGGCAGGGGGGCTCCTGCTCACTCTGCTGACACTGGGACCCTCCTGCTTGCTTCACCTGGGACTCGGGGCCAGGAGCCGGCTGGCAGGGAGCTGAGGGGAGGCCACTGAAACAGCTTCTCCCCCCCTGAGCAAAATACCCAAGCGATGTGGAAATCCAGCTCCCAGCCGCAGGGGCTGCAGTGCAGCTGCACATCCACAGGCGAAGCCCACGGGGGGTCCGGGCTGGCACATCGAGGGCACCCCAGTTTCCAAATGCCGCAGTGAACCCCCCAGTCCTGCCGTGCTCCCCCCGTCCTCCCTAGCCAGGGGCTGCTGCAGCCTTTCTCCTCCTCCTCCAGCCGTCCTGGCCAGTCTCATCCACACCACTCTGCCGTTAGATAAACTTCCTTTCAAAGGAGTCTGCTTAATCCTCTATCTCCCCTTGGTCAGATCCCACTCCAGCTGCTGGCTGGGCTGGCGGGGCCG